>MU161027.1:0-34808 GCA_015888305.1 Antheraea pernyi
TTATTAAGTGATCAACAGGCATATAGGACCCTAGTTAAATGGTCATTACAACATATAGTTATTTAATTAATTAATTAATTGACTTCCAAAGCCCGTAGTCCAATGAAGCTGTTAAGACCTTGCTAGGTCAAAAGCGTAATCAGTTCGAAAAAAAAAAACTTCAAAAGACCGCAATGTAAATATGTCGCTATTACTAAGAACTGAGTTAGAACGCATCGTGTTTTGCGAAATATATCGGAACACAAGTTCTCTAGCAGTTTTTTTTAATATCGATTATAATTAAAAAATGTTATTATTGTCAGGTGAGTAATTGTTTCATATTGTCTCATGTTAATGTTTTCTGGTGACTTAAGTTTTTCAAAAAGTGGTAGTCTACTTGTTAGAACTTCCTAGAGAATTTTTATGATATCTCAGAATTCATGTTCCATATTACTGCTTGTAGTGCATAGTAAACAAACTTTAACACAGAAAATGCTTGGAAAATTACACAATATAATTAGATGGAATAGAATAAGGTAATGTTATGATTAAAATATATATATATATATATGGACGATAATTTTACGTGATAACGACTCGGACGCATCGACCGAGGAAGTGGAAGAGAGATAGATTCTATATAAGCCGAACTCTTAGGACGATCTCGCCTCTCTGTCCTTGCTCCGTGCTCTCGCTTGCACCGAGCGCTCAGGCGGAACGTGACAGTGAGATTTATAAGACGTTATCACGTCAAAAATTCTACATAACTAGGAACTCGTCAACAACTCTACCACTCTTACAAATATATTTAGAATTATAATAATTATATGAGAAGGTATTAATATCAAATAAAATTATCCGAAATGAAGAGTACGTTTAGATCACAAGAGAGTTTGTTCTACGTACAGGAACTGTATCATCACGGCGAGAACATCGCGGTGAACGTGCACATAGCGAACAACTCGAACCGATCCGTGAAGCGCATAAAGGTGTCCGTGCGTCAGTTCGCCGACATCTGCCTGTTCTCGACTGCGCAGTACAAATGCACCGTCGCGGAAGCCGAGAGCGAGTTAGTATTTTATTTTATACTTTAAATGTATTTAAATTAATTCTAGTGTATTTTCAATAAGTGCTAAAAGTATACTCTTACGTTAGTGGACGCTGACCTTTAGTTGGCCTAAAAAATAATAGTGTTACAGAAATATTTTTTTAAATTTATATTTATTATTTTGATTGATACAACAGTTTAAATCGTAAATATTTATTTTGTTTTGAAATTCATCATTTTTATTGAATTATTTTGCTTATTAGTTTTTTCGATTTGTTTAAAAAAAACTATAAAATAAAATCATAAATGTGTTCGTTGGTCTACAAAGGTCACGGTTGAGTTTATTTTTAAAATAATTTGTAAAAATACAAAAAAAAATGAAATGAAACGAAAATAATTTATTTCAATCCAGGGAACCAAAGATGGACTTGACGGACATATTTAAGTTGCCTATAATGAGAATATTTGATAAGAAATTGAAAAGGCAGACTGTGTAAGTAAGCGATTTCGGGTTTGTGCATGGGTGAGGTTTTTCCGAATTATTATTACAAGCTTCTTGCGTAAATAATAATCGTTAAAAAAAAAACAGAGCGACTACTAGCTTTTTAGGTTTTGCCTGCTACATATGCCGCCCTAGTACCGTATTGGTACGATTAAAATTAAAATATGTAAATAACTTTTGTATATTTGTAATTAAAAAAAAATGTGCTAAAACAAATTGTAGAAATTACCAATTATTTTTTATCGAAAAGAGGGGGGGAAAGTCTAGTACAATTGTATAGAACTATTATTTTTTTAAAGTGGCAACACTATAATTTAATGCATACAAATAAAAAACAATGTTTAACCGTACATATTTGAGATTCAAATCTTGGGGGTTATATTACGTATAGGTGGTTATTTGAACGTTCCAAATGCTGTCCGTTGGAATCAATTTTTTTAAATATAAATCTTATCAGTATATCCATACGGAGATGATGGGGTACGTATTAATCCGTGTATAGGTCACATCGGAAGTAGGTATAAAGAGTCCGCCTGCAAATACTAACAGCAAAAGAGTCCTCGGAGCCATATATATAGTTGTTTGGTTCCGGAGAATCGCTTTATATATAGGTATATGCTGATACGCGAATAAGGAACATTGCGGGCTGCTGGAGTAACTTGTCTCCTAATCTGTTACGTTCCTTATACTGTAGAACCTCGGTAAGTCGAACTTTACAGAAGAGGTGTAAGTAATTGCAGCTCTTTTTGACTTATAAAGGAGTTTGGTTTAGAAAAGTTTTTGGTCGATGTTCAACTTACAGGCGTTTAGATTCTTTCCTAAGTAATGCTGTGATATAGAAACTAAATAAATTAAAATTATTGTAACAGTGGTATGTTCAGAGAAGAAATGTTGGCTAAGAAATTGTATGTACATAGTGTCACTAATACCTTAATATTCGGTACCTTACTTATTTTTTCTTGAAGTTATAAAAGTTATTAACATAGTATCAACGATTTGTACAGGTATTACAATTAAATATTTATTTATTTAAATGTTTTCATTTGTATACATACATAGTAACATTAGTGAAGTTCTTATCTCCCTTTCTTTGTTTACGTAAATACTGACATTTTTGAAATACAATTTTGGGCAAGATTCTTTATGAGTTCTTTAATGAAAAAAAAAACGAAAAAAAAAAAACAAATTATCACCATTTAAACTCACGCTCTTTTTATGTTTACGTCATATTTGAACGGTCCTCGAGACTTATCGATATCGATTATATATATATATATTGTTTCCGAATAATGTTGATATCGAGGTAGCTCGTGAATTGTGCAAGTTTTCGACTTATCGAGGTTCGATTTACCGGGATTCGTACTGTACGTCCCCTAATACAAAGAAAGTCGTATTCGATGTAGAGCCGGTAGGACAGTTAAATTGTGATGTGTCCGCGTAGGGAGGGGTGCCCGGTCGGTCCTGGGTTCACGTTGAGCAAGGTGTTCACGCTGACGCCGCTGCTCGCCAACAACAAGGACAAGTGGGGTCTCGCGCTCGACGGACAGCTCAAACACGAAGACACGAACCTGGCCTCGAGCACCCTGTACGTCTGCATTCGTTTCTAACCATTTTACCGTTGGTATAAATCGTATTCTTTCAGTGGTACAAAGGACTTTGATCGGCGGAAATTAAAGTTGATTATCTTTAGTAATTAATTATGTATTCAACACACGTGACTATGAACGGGTTCGGATATAAATAACAGGAAGATGTTGTTGTAAAAATTCGACGTGACAGTTCATACAGAATACGCTAATGTGACACATTATTTATATTTCTAACAAGGAATGTTTATTTCGTTGTGAACTGTCGTGGATGTCTCTAACTATATGTCAAAATAAATGTTTATTTGTTTGTCCTGTACGCATTCTTGACCTATATATCCGATAGTGATTAAATTAAGTTGGGGTTGTTATGCACACGTTCCTCTTTCTCAATTAGTGTAACCTCTTTATAATAGGTGGCGTGTGAGTAGTGTCATTTTGAAATCAAATTTAGTATACGAAATAAAAACTAATATATTATAATTTTGTTGTCGCAATTGTTACGATTTTTTTAATAATATTTGTCAAAGAAATAACTAAATTTGACTCTTATTGTTGTATGATGAAAAAATAAGCTGTGTGAATTACTTAGGTCAAATTGGTGGCTATACACAAACGTTAGTTTTAAGTTATAATAATGTAGAAGCGTGTGCTAGGGTAAATCTTTTGCCTAAATCATAATAACCATATTAGATTGAATTTACTTATAAAAATCAATTAGAAAATCCATTACGATCTTTTATAAATATTGCAATTTGCAGGATCGCGGATCCTTCTCAACGGGAGAACCTTGGTATCATAGTACAATACAAGGTGAAGGTGAAACTGTGCCTCGGACCACTCGGCGGGTGAGATTTAATACCATTTAATATATATCAGAATAGATCATTAGGGATATACATAAATTAACAAGTGTACATAAATATATCAGTTCAGCTTAACATAATTTACTGTACAACATTTATATAACAGATGCTTTACTCTGTTTCAAGCAAATTTGATTCCAGTGTTAGCAACTCGAATACTTCTAATGTTGTAGGTGGTATTGCCACGCTATAGCTATTACTAGTTTCAGTATGAATGGGTCGGCTCATCCGGGGTAGTACCACCTTCACACAGAAACACCGACGTGAAGTAACAATGCTTGAACAGTTGCGTTTCGTTCGGTCAGTGAGAGCGTCGGAGGCCCACCTCCCTTCCCCCTTCCCTCTACCCCCTCCCCCATACACAGGCTGGCAACGCACTTGTGACTCCCCTAATGTTGCTAGTGTCTGGACGGTGGTGATTACTTAACATCAGGTGCTCCACCTGTTCGTTTGCCTCCTATTGATATAAAAAAATAAAACTTCTAAATAACTGGACACCATATTGCTCTGTAAATGAATATTAATCATAACAGATGGACGCTATATTGACGCAATAAGTTTTTGTACTGTTGACTTGATTTTTTTTGTTTATCTTGTGATGATAAAATTACTATTTGCTAATTCAGTGGCCACTGTTGTTCTAAAACTATTACCGTCAACGTGACATTCGTTTGCGACAGTAGCTTGCTGTTAGCTATCTTATGAGAGTCATTGTACGTTTATATATAATATTTTCAGTACTGACAATTTATCTGTATCTAGCCTGTAGTCATTTCAATGCTTCTGGTTAGTAAGTTCAAAGTCTCCTTTACTAATAATATCTTTGAAGTACTTCTTGGTTAATTATGAAAAACCGTTGGTAAACTCTTGAAACGGAAGTTGCACGCGTTGATGTAACACACCGCGAATTTAGTTTCTACTTAGAACGGAAGTTACGCACTACTTTGTAACAGGTGATAAAATTAATTGATATAAAAGTATATCTTTTTCGAAACGGATGAAATTTCTCATGTGCGTACATGAGTGTACACCGTATTTTTGAAGTGAAACTTCTTTAGGCGCAAGAGGGTAAATTTTTTACAGATGTAACGTCACGCAGGTATGCAACGGAAGTGACGTCATTTGCAGTAAACGCAGATTTTTCATCTATTTTTCAAGTCTCGGAAATCTAAAGCTTTAGATTTGTATAAATATAAGCAAGACTTATAAATTAGTTCGCCAAAGAAGTTTCACTTCGGATATGTGTACTTTGTACGTACGCACTTTTTTTAAATGTTATATAAGTGAAAAGTGCGGTATATGTCGGATGTATGATCGTAGGGACCTGAGCGCGGAGCTGCCGTTCATCCTGATGCACCCGAAGCCGGAGGAGGAGAGCGGACGCGGCGCGGCTCCCTCCGCAGCACGTGACGCGCACGCGAACGCGCCCGACCGTGACCTCATACAGCTCGACCCGCCCCCGTTAGTATCCGCAGAATACATCTATATATATAATAACAACTTAAATCTAACGTATCTGTAATTTTACGATTTTTGTGAAAAAAAAAAACTGTAGCAATTTTTATCTATCTGTCTGTCTGACTGTTAGTATGATCACGCATCATTGCTTAAAGTAAAATCATAAAGCATATCCTCGGAAGTAACATAGTCTTGGTTTCATTAAAATCGGTCCACTCTATCAAAAGTTATTGTAATTTTAATGGGGCCGCAACTTCGGTATGAGAGAAAAGTAGATATGCAAAAGGAATGAATACGTCCAAATGACTTTATTAGTCATTGTTTTGTACATCAGATCCTACATGGACGAAGTCGCGAGCACAGCTAGTTATAATATAAACGTATCATTAATTTTTTTTTATACGGCACCCATCACTATTCGGTTTATAACTTATATCTGTAATCTATAGATATATTTATAGAGCGGTACTGCGTAGGTTGTATACAAGCTTCTCATCATTTATGAAAATATTTTCATATAGTTCTAAAATTAACTATGTTTATTGTATCAGATGACTGTTTAGACAGTAGCAATATTTATAAATGACACTCTGTACACGATTCTCGTTCTAAATCAATCTAAAAAATAGGTGCTTAATATTTGACCTAATTATCTAAAAACGCACAATAATTATATACAATCCTCTACGCGTCTTTGCTAAAGCACAGTATCAATGATCGTCGAGTGATTTCACTTTCACTTGAAAGGGAACGTCAGGAACAAAACAAAAGTGTTTATTGTCCGTTTTATCATCGAAAGTTATTAATTCCGGGTCGCCCATTGTTGCTTTCGACACCGGTCATTGTACCTAGGCTTATTATGATTGTGTTAATATTCTTCAAAGTTTTAGCACAAACTTTAACTTAGGTTTAGTTGGTTGTTTATTAGTATTTGTTTTGATATCATTATTATATATGTTATATATCTAGAATACTGCGAGCGTTTAACCCTTCACCTGCTATATGAGTATTTATAAAACCTCTCTTTCGATATATGATAACAGTGGTTATTAAAATATGGTGCTGATGGTCAATTTTTGTCTCATTCAACTTGCAGAGATGAGAACGGTCAAGAGCAGGACGACGATATAATATTTGAAGACTTCGCGAGGCTTCGATTGAAGGGCGCCGACGCGGACGCCTGAACGCCGCCATCATGGATTCATTCGCGACACTATCCGAGCTCCGGCTCGTGTCTCTATCTACCGGGATTTTACGAGTATATGCGATTATGCGATCGCATTCACTCGTACCTACGTCGCCACGAGTGGGAGCGAGATGCACGCTCCCGTGTCGGATGAGAGGCATGTGTAAATATTACACGTATTGGGTGTTTGTAATTTAATCAAATTCCTCGAGTCGCAAATAGTTTTATGTAGGTGTGTGTACGGGTCTCGTATTAAAATGCTATATACATTGTGTACGACAGCTGTTAAAAATATTTTAAACCGTGCATAAATAAGTCTCAACATAGTTTCGGAATGTCTTGTAATATTTTAGTTATTCGTTCTGTCTAAAATACATGTGAAAAACACACAGACAAACAGTCACACAAACTTACATTTTTCCATCAATCGAATATCCGTAATGTTTTTATTTCACATCTTATACTGTATTGTGCTTATGATAATGGAAAATCTTCGTTAACTTACAAAAGGTCTCGTAAAGGTTTTTAACTTTTGCGGTTTTAATAGTTGGGACATAGCAATGGAGTCATTTGCTCTGCCGTTATTTATTATTTAAATAACATTATTATCTGTTATGTGGGAGAACAGAAATATATACATATATATATTAAAAATAAGTTAACTTACTTAATTCTATTCACGACTTGTAAAAAGTTAAAGTTAAATAAAGATTAAAATGCGTGTATTTATATAAAACTCACTTAGAATATATAACTTTAAAAATGAGTTTCATCTTCTCGTTGAATATACGCGGTATCGTACAAGCGTTCACAGTACAAATTATAAATACAGTCTAATATAAATCTGTTTACGAACTGTTGTATAATATATATTGTGCATTTTGTATACATAATATTGATAATTCTATAAAAATTGTTGACTTAGTTTTTTTTTTGGTGTCATACTATTTAGATGAACCCTAAGTCTAAGTGCTGAATGGTTCAAAATTGAAAAAAAAGTACAGATGTGCTTATTCTTTGAACTACTAGTATTGTTTCTTTTTGTGTTATGTTAGCGAAAATACATTCTGACAAAAAATCGGCTGAGTGCCTTAAGCGCTCGCCTTAGTAGTCCGGTGAAGCTGTTAACACCTTACTAGGTAAAAAGCGTAGCTAGTTCGAAAAAAAAATCATTCTGGCAATACATGAGTACAGTCCAAAACTAAAGTATATATTAAATAAACATTAGTGATTAAATACAAAAGTTTCAATTACTACATATATATATTTTAAACGGTTGTCCTTTTCGTTTGTATTTTTGGCTATCTGTGGATATAATAATTAGTACAATGTCTGAAGTCGTGCATTTAATCATTTAAATTTTAGTATCGTACAGTCGTCAACACATGTCGAATCATCATCCTCAGTTTATTTCATGGATTCAACTGAATTTAATTTTGTAACAATTATATCCTGAATAGAACTTAGACACAGAGTACGTTATATAAATAGAGGTCGCACTCGTTCTTTCCAATCAGCGCCTCTATAATACGAGTTTCGAACTAACACTGTTGGTTATAAATGTACATTTATAGCTATGTATGTATGCATACAGCGGTACTGCGTAAATCGTATACAAGTTTTTGATCATTTTTATTTGTAATGAATATATTCATCGTAAGGCATATCTAAATCCAAGTATGTATATGCAGGAGTCAATGTTTATAAGTAGAACCGGACATAGATAAAATTGTTTGTGGGAGACAAGAAAATTTAAGGGAGCACACTCTCGTAACAAATACGTAAACAAAGAGAATGAAAACAAATAGTTGAAAGTTGTCAGTTTGAAATGTCAAAATTAATTGTCATCCACCATCTTTTGTTATCAAACTTGCCAAAAAAATTATATAACAGTGCCATCTAGAGATTGGATTGATAACCAAAAATAGACGAGCCTTTTCCATACAAATCCGATTCTGAGAAGGGAAAATAGTGTGAACTTAGACTCGAAATATAATACTATTGGTAACCCTATTCGCATCGTAAAGTTAAATAAATCTTATAGGAGATTATGTTATAACATAAATGACTTATTATCTCGAACAATCCACTTTGATTTAATCGATATTAACCGGATATGTTAACAGCAAATCAAAATGCCATAAGTCGATTTAATTTTATTATTTTTAGCATTAGAACAGTAACACTAAGCGATTTGATTAAACTTGATTCTACATTTACCGTTAATTTTTGGTTATTTTGTGATTTACATAAAACAAACGTATTTGTCTCATGAACGTCTGTATATACAATGGATCTAATCGAGAGTTATGTACGTCGCTTAAATAACACGATTTCTTAATTGAAACACGTTCTTCTGCACGTGGGCTTTGATACACAATGTATTTTAAATTAAAAAAATACCTGTGTGTAGTTCACACGCGTTGTGATAACTCCAGTACCCGAAAGCAAGCGAGACACTGCTCCCACTCTATCCGACACAGTGTTTACCCCCACCACTTTTGTCACACACAAAGGTTACCGATCAGAAATTCAAAGCCCTCCTATAAGAAGTTACACTTGATATTTTCTTGTATGTAAAATATGATATATTGTTCTAATCACAATGAAAATATTTCGTGTTACATATAATTCTTCTGTCCGTGTGTATGTGACTGAACTCCTAAACGGCTGGACAGGTTTTGATGAACATTTTTGTGAGTGTTCAGGTGAATTCAATAATGGTTTAGATTCACAACTGGACCTGGTAGGTGGCGCTGCGGTTGAATTTTAGTTTTCTTTTTATTATCAAGGCAGTACAACGTTCGCCAGGCCCGTTAGTTTACTTATATAATGGTAAAAAAATTATTCCACCTCAGTATTTACCGCACACAAATGAAAATAAAATAGACTATTTTTCTAAACGCACCATATGTATATATTTTTGTCCGTACAAGTATATAAATAAATGTATAAAAAAATAAGTCGTTTTGTATAATAATGTGTATTAGATACGTACTTATATAGTTTACTTGTGTCTGTGTATGATTTTACTCGTAGTAAATTATGAAACAAACCTCCACGTAGTTATTGAAAAAGTATTAGACCATTTGTCGTTCTCTTTAAACGTATACGATTTCTAATTTGTGGGAGCAGGAAGACGTATAAATTTGGTGGCGAGTTTTTCGCGGGATTTTGGTCTGTCATGTAGTGGATTTTATATTTTATTCATGATCTTGTGTTACTTGACTCTATATTGTGTAAAATTGGTGGTATTTTATGTAATATAGTTAGTTTATTATGCATAAGTGAATGGAAAATATTACCACGGACCATGGATTCTGAGATGACACAAAAACTCCATGGAAAGTTCTAACAAGATGGCCACCATTTTGTTAGTTCATTGGAATTATATTAAGAAACTTGTAATATCGATACTCACTTGACAATGGCAGTAGTAGTCTACTAGAAGACTGGTTGCCAAAAATGGAATGGAAGAAGAACTTGTAATACTATTAACTAATCGACAATGGCAGTAATAATCTAAAAGATTGGTTGTTAAAATTAAAGTAAAAAAAAAACTTTGGTGGCAAATTTCGTTGGTCAATTAATTTCTAGCTATTTTAACATAGTCTGGTTGAAGCTTAAACTCACAGCCGTTAGTTACTGGGATGCGGTGTATTTATTGTTCTAACAGTTTTCCCAAGTAATCTATACTAATATTATAAAGAGGTAACGCTTGTGAGTTTGTGACGTTATAGGGGATGAATCTCCAGAACTACTGGTCAGATTTCAAAAATTATTTCAGTGTTAGAGAGCTCATTTATCGAGGAAGGCTATAGGTTATATACCGTCACGCTAAGACCAAGAGGAGCGGAGCACCAATGAAGAATGTTTCGAAATCGGGATTTTCTTTCCCTTTGAGTGTTTCCGCTGCGTGTTAATTGGTTAAGTGATGTTTATTGGTCATATTATCAACAACAATTATGAATTCTTATCAATATTTTTTTTTATATTGTCGTTACTGCTTAACCTACATCGAATAGCGTAAAGATAAGGTTACTCTAAACAATTTTATATAGAGGAGTAAATATCTCGCCAAAATCAGTTCAGTCGTTTCGGAGTTTTTCTCTGAAGAATAACAGACACTATAATTTTATTTATACCCATATATAGATAGATTCCAAATATTTTATCCACATCTTTCTTTTTTATTAGATAAAATATAAAGAAAATGTTTTTATTACCTACATTAGCAGTAGAATCAGCACAGACAAATCTTACGATATTTATTCATTATGTATATTTGTTAAATTGTGTACAGTCTAATAGTCGTTGTAAATTAGGTGGTCGTGTCTTTTGTACAATAGTTAAGCTTTACTTATAATGCACAAAAGTATTTGAAACGCTTCAACACAAGGGCGTAGCGGTAATATTATTTTGATACATATTTATTTTGTTACATATAAGAGACAGTTTAACTTCTATCGAGCCCGTTGAAAAAATATTATGTCGAAACTTAATTTTATATCACTGTCAGAGTTTTATTGTATATGAATTCTGTCGTTTTGTAAAAAGGCAAATTCGTGTCTAGATCATTAATCTATACCAGTGTTTTTCAACGTGTGCGTAGAGACTCCCTGGTGGGTTGCAAAGACCCTTTTAGGGTGTCGCGGTGTTAAGAAGCGTTAGTAATAAAGAAAAAAAAAAGAATTTTAAGTCGTCGTAGGACGCCTGGCAGTTGTGAAACATCGAAATTATTTAAAAGGATAGTTTACGACAGAAAATAAACATGGCATAATCAAAAAGAAAATATTAACAATTTTATCAGGAAAAATATGACTGTTTAACAAATAAAAATGTACATTAATTAAATACTAAAATTGAAAATTATATATTGTGGCGACGAATGTTGTAGCGACGCGTCGCCATTCCAACAGTTGGTCTGACTTGCCGCTCTAGATGTTTCATATCAAAAATATTTTTATTAAGAAAATGTAATTAAAGGACCTGGTAATTATCTATTTAATCGATACCTAACCGTGAAAATAAATCGTGAAAATCGATTAGAAACAGTGAAGGCTAGGAGATTTATTTATTATTTATAGGATTTATTTATAGGAGATTTATTAGGAGAGGCTGCGAAACAATTTTTCATACTAATGGGGTCGTATCCTGAAAAAAGTTGAAAAACACTGGTCTATATACAATGTAAAATTTAAGAATTGATTGTTGTTCATTATACATAATAAGCAAGCACTGATTTATCTTACAAAATACTTTCTTAATAGCGTTTTAATAAAATTACTATCGGCGCGGAATAAAGGACCGAACAGTTTCGCCGATCATTATTTTCTATACACGAACAATAAAGTGATAATGTTGGATTCAATGCATTGTCAGACATTTTTGTTTTAAGAAATTACATTATTTATGTACTATACTAATTATATAAGTCTTAAATTGATATAAATGTTTTGTATTATTATTAATAGAAAAAGACGGTACAGCGAATTTACAGCCAACTAGTAGTGTTGCCGTCGTCAACACAAAATTAAGTACAATGTTGCCAGATTTGATATTGTTTATTGTAAAAAGGCTAATTTACATTTATTTACACAACTATGTACGCTCACAAGGTGAATAGGTATGTTAGTTTGTAATGCGGGTAGCATGCTGTATTGGCTGTAAATTTTATTATTTATGTAAATCATTAGCTTACGGATGTATTGTTAAGGACCCGTTTAGATAAAAATTTGAATGTTTCACTAACTTTTGGTACAGCTGTACGTTATTAAAGTCGGTATTATGTTGTCCCCGACTATGTGATTCGAGATTCACGAGTGGTAAAATACATTAAACATTCTTTTTTTAATTTTACATCGAATTTTTTTTGATGTTATACTTTTTAAATAAATAATATGTAATCAATGGTTGTAGTAATTATTTCTCCATCTTTGTACGTGCTATCCATATCTTCAGTAAAAAACTATAACTAGTAAGTGCGTGAGTTATAATATAATTACTGTGATTAAAATTAAATTTTCAAATATAGTACAAACTAATCAAGTAATTAAACAAGTATTAAAAACATATCAAAGAGGATAATTTTATCTACACGTAATTATTGTTTATTAATTGCTGTTCTTATTGAGACTAATGTAAGAACTATAATTTTATTAATAAACCACTACTTTGCTCTGTATGGTACAATTTTTCTGAATGTTATGATTTAATTGACCCGTATTTCACCTGTTGGATATATTAAGACTGGTAAAAAGAAGTTATCTTGGGTACTATAGGCTAACCGCAACCGCTTTACCGCGTCATAGAGCCTGTCCAGATGAGGCGAGTTACGCGCGAGACTACTCGCGTGCTCCAATATATGTTGCGTCCAGATACCGCGTTTTACGCGTGTTTCTACCCTAGGAAACATCGCATACGCTGGGACACGCTGTCCGGATAGACGACTGACAACTATGTCGACTCCCCACTGACTCGCGCGTAGTACTGGACTTCCTTAATACTTATTATACTCTTTGTACTCGCGATTCGAGAGTCTCGCTCATTGCACGCGTTTTACACGCGAGTTAGGAAACGCGCCGCACCATCTGGACGGGATATATGTAGCTCTAGTACCTCGAATACGTGCGAGCGTCTACGCGCGAGTCGACTCGCGTGAAAAACGCCTCATCAGGCTCTTAGGTATCGCGGGGAGGGGTGGAGTGTGAAGGAAAGAGCATGATATCACATGAGATTTGTAGTGGCAGAAAGATCCTACGGTATCAAAGCACAATTTTTTGAAGGTGTATATTTACGATTATAATTATATCCAATATCCTGTTTTTGTCTAATATGATTTTTAGATAAGTACAAATAAAAATATGAAATGAAATAAATCTTTAATTCTTTGAAATGTAAAATCTTTGTATTTGTTTGTTACGAGAAAAAGAAAAAGTGACTGAAAATTCAAACCAAAAAATTAAAAACTATTTATTAAGTAAATAAATTACACTGACTATTCTGACATACATTCTGATTCAAAATCACTTTCCATTTCGGTATCAGAGCTTGAGTCGGTCATGCTTAAACTGACCATTTATTTTTTAACTCAAAACGGGACATAAGTTTTTATACCTCAGTTAGCAGGTTAACAATGAAAATAAACACAATTTATTAATTTTTTTTATTTAGAAAAAGTGTAACTTAATGCAATTAGTATTCACTATTATTATATTCATATAATTATTTTTAGTCAAACTATAGGCATAACGAAACATATACCTATATAATTAATAATAATTTGGAGTTCCTATGGTGTAACAGCAACAAGTACCAAATTAACTAAAAATATTTATTAAAAAGAATATTATATATATAAAGCATTACAATAAGTTATGGTCGAAATAATTTAGTTGCCATTTCATTTCAACATAGTACTGTAGGGAATGGTAAGATACATAAAATATTGAAATGCCATTATATGTGCAAACTTATAGATATACTAATAGCACTTTTGTTAATATTTCACCAAGTCAATTTTAGTGTTTTAGTCTGGTTATTTCCTTTTCATTTGTATCTGAATGTGAATCATATGAATGTCAATCATTTTACGTGCTAGAATTCAAGTTTCTTTAAATTAAATTAATGTAGAACTTAAGAAGAGACGAGTCGTCGGCTACCAATTCATAGGTGTTAAATTGGTTTGATAAAATTAAAACTAAAACAATAAAAGGCAATCCATTTTCAATTCAGATAACAGATAAAACTTCCGCGAAACATTAAAAGCATTTATACGTAAAAAAGTTGCGGACATCAGTGACAAAGCTATAAAAAACAGAGTGCGACGTTGATTTTATTACGTTGTCACTCCACATATTTAAAAAAAATACAACTGTGTATTTTGCGGGCATTTAAAATTTTGCTGAAACATGCCGATATTGACATTTACTGTTATGACACCCAAATATAACCAATATATTATCTATTGAAATGATGATATAGATGATTGTATAGCAGGGAAGTTTAGCAGTAATAGATTAGCGTGGTATGAACATTACATGAGGAGGGGTGAATGTCATAAATCTAGATAAGTAATAAGTATGAAGGTGGATGGATAATCGAAAACTTCTTTAACTGTAGACCGAAAAAAGTATGGATCTATTCTGTGAGAAATTACACGTAAATGGTATGAATACTTTTTGAAGTGAAACTTCTTTATCGACGTAGGGAGGAATTTTAGAGCATGTAAAAACGTATGTAACGTTTTTCGGTTAAGCGTCATCTTAATTTCTGTATATTTTTCCATTACGCGCCATGTTTATTTCTAAAGGTGCGCTTAATATATATCAATTATAAATTGATGAAATGCTATTATAATCTTAGTAACAATAAGGTCAAATTTAGCTTTATTTAACCAATTTCTGTAAAGTTGTAAATATAGTAGATCATTTTTTTAGAAATGATGTCATAAAGAAGTTTCACTTCTTACGTGTGTATACTGATACACGCACATATTTTTTCTATTGTAAACGACACTATCGTTTCTTCTACAAACGTATAAATAAATTAATAATAATAAGGCGAATGATAAAATTTTTGAAAAGATTTTTATCTTGTTACGTCAAAGAAGTATAACTTCTAACGCGTGTACATAAGTACACACACACTTTTTCTTTATTTCAGCACAGTATAGTGACTGCACTGTGCCTGATAGTGATCACAGTACAATCCAAAAACAATAGCGACTACCGAGAGACAAGCCATCCCTCACCGGTCGCCATTGTCATGCCAGTAATCATTGTCATTACATTTATGCGTGTCGCTAATATTAAAGTTAAATTAAAAGTTCCTGTAGTATTAATGTAAGTGTTCAGTAAACAAATGCGGAGTTTACTTTCGTATTTAATGACGGTACTTATTCTACGAACATTGCGATCCGAATAGTAAATCTTATGGAAATATCTATTGCCGACTTTTTAAATGTGAATTAGAAAACGCAACGGACCGTAGTGCTTTTTTTCGAACTGATTACGCTATTGGCTTGCCAAAATACTCTGTGATCATTCGTTTAGTTGTCTTAGATATCACAGACAATTATCATTTATTTGTAACCGCCGTGTTTGCTGTCACTGTCAATTGTCATTTTATTAGACATTTAGTAGTATGTCCTTGATAGTCTTGTTGACTCTGCTCCTGGCATAGATTTTATACCTTATTCCTTCCTCACTAAAAGTAACAAAAAAGCAAAACTGTTTTTCCTAAATATAATTAATTCTTTTTACTCCAGTGGTGTGATTCCAATCTCCTGGAAATCACAGATTATTGTCCCCATATTAAAGTATGGTAAAGATCCTTCAGATCCAAATTCTTACAGACCTATTTCCCTTTCTTCTACTTTGTCTAAAATCATGGAGCATATGATTAAAAATCGACTGGAGTGGTTTGTAGAAAATAATCATTTATTAGCAAAGTCTCAAACAGGGTTTAGGAAAAATATGTCTACCATGGATAACTTGAGTATAATAACAACCGACATTCGATGTGCGTTTCAAAAAAAGAAATTTTTAGTAGCAGTGTTTCTGGATGTGGCTTCCGCTTATGATAAGGTTCTCCTTCCGGTGCTCAGGAACAAGCTTGTTCAGCTGAGTGTCCCAGAGAAGATGACCAACTACATAAGCAACCTCCTGATGGAAAGAGCGATCCATGTCAAAACACAGGAAGGATTGTGTAGCCCAAGATTTGTATGGGAGGGACTACCCCAGGGCTCGGTCCTTAGTCCTCTGCTTTATAATATATATACTGCTGATCTCAACCAAGCGGTAGAATCTTTTTGTGAGATACTACAGTATGCCGATGATCTAGTATTATATATTTCTAGCCCGTCTATTACTTAATTTTATCTCATGTGGCTCATGCCGGCAGAATGACAAAATGGCGCGGTACAGCGGTTGCGATCAAACGATAGGCATAACGAAACGTATACCTATATAATTAATAATAATTTGGAGTTCCTATGGTGTAACAGTAACAAGTACCAAATTAACTAAAAAATTTATTAAAAAGAACAAAATTCTTTCTATATATTGAAAAGCATTACAATAAATTATGGTCGAAATAATTTAGCTGCCATTTCATTTTAACATACTAGTAGGTACTGTAGGAAAAATTTGTTCTTATTTCTTTCGTGAGTACACTATATAAATATAGTTAGTAAATCCTGATGATTGCTACATATCTGTTGCGGTGAATTGCGGCACAGAATTTTTGCACCTTATAGACTCATAAAACCTCACGTATAAATTGGAAAAAACAGCCAAAATCTCGCAGTAATGTTCGAACTACTATGAAGGAATGTCACTACTTGCTTTAGATAATAACAGATATGTGTCTATGTCTATAAATATAATAAAACAAAGTAACTTTTCGTGTCTATCTGTGTTTCCTTAGTTCTTCTAAACTACGCAACAGATTTTGACACTTTTTTTTTTCCGAACCGACTATGCTATTGACCTGGCAAGGTCTTTACAGCTTCACCGGACTACGAGATTTTGACACAGTTTTCACTACTATTTATTGAACTTCTTTCAGAAGGTTTTTACGTGTAAGACAATAATAAATAGACAGAATTCGGCATATATGAATGAAGTCGTAAACAGAGGTTTTTTGGCGCTTACATCGATAACGTCTAAATTTTGAAAGATATGTGAAAATAATATACTACTGAATTACGCGTCTAAACAATTTATGTATTTTATATAAACGTCTATTTATTAAGAATAGTTCCAATTTTTTTAAAGTTAAATTTCTTTTGGCGCGCTAGGGAAAAATAATAATTTTTAGGATGCGCGCGCACACCCTCGCGAAAAACCGACACCCTGAAGTTAGCTAAAATCAACATTTTGTTTCTTTGTATTTGTTGTTTGTCTATCTTTGTATTAAAACTTTCAATGTATTAAATACCTTTTTTCTATTGTTAGTGTAGTTTTTTCTACAAACGTAAAAACTACAAACATAAAAATAAGGCGAAAGATACAATTTTTGAAAACATTTTTATCTTGGTACGTCAAAGAAGTATAACTTCTAACGCGTGTATATAAGTACACACACACAATTTTTTTTATTTCAGCACAGCATAGTGACTGCACCGTGCGTGATGGTGTGCACAGTACAATCCAAAAACAATAGCGATTACCGAGAGACACGCCATCACTCACCGGTCGCCGTTGTCATGCCAGTAATCATTTTCATTACATTTACGCGTGTCGCTAGTATTAAAGTTAAATTAAAAGCTCCTGTAGTATTAATGTAAGATGCTCAGTAAACAAATGCGGAGTTTACTTTCGTAGTTAATGACGGTACTTATTCTACGATCATTGCGATCCGAATAGTAAATCTTACGGAAATTCGACTGCACTATATATTGGCGATTTTTTAAATGTGAATTAGAAAATGCAACGGACCGTAGTGCTTTTTTTCGAACTAATTTCGCTATTGGCTTGGCAAAATAGTCTGTGATCATTCGTTTAGTGGTCTTAGATATCACAGACAAATATCAGCTATCTGTAACCGTCGTGTTTGCTGTCACTGTCAATTGTCATTTTATTAGACATTTACTAGTATTTTGGAGAAGAAGAAGACTAGTATTTTTAGGTTAGCTTGTGTTTTTTGTAATAAAATACTACAAAAATAAACCACTTTACTGTGTCGTTACAAATACAACTGTTTTATGTGTATGCCGATTGCCATTGTGTGCATATGAACTTGTGTAAAGTGATGAACTAATTTACAAATGGTGACTGTTCGGTAATTGAAGATTTCCATTTCATTTTCGGCAAGATGAATGCCAGAGGATTATCCAAACGGGAGCTCGAAGAGCTTCGAAAGAAGGAAGAAGAAGAAGCGGCAGCGCATGTTTGTATCAATTTTATGTAATTATTTAAAACTCGAAATAACTAAGAGAGGTTTATCTGTTACACAAGTTGAAACTATAGTAATTAGTAATTATATTACTATAAACTATAGTGATTAAACTAAACTGTAGTAAACAGTGGTAGTAGACTAATAATTTTAGCTTAGAAGTATATGTTTTAATTTATTTCCTTTGAATTTTTCAGTAACATATTTAATGTTTTTTTTTTAAATACTGCGAGCTTGTAGCTACCAAGTATATCGTTTTCTTTGGCAGACTGGCTGAAACATTTCAATTTATTGTAAATAGAATATGTCATTCAAGCAATTGAGTGATCTCTTGTGTGTATTTATATGGAGATGGAGTGTATATATACCATATATGGAGTTAAAAGACAACAGTCTATTTTACTCATTCTCAGTTCTATTATTATGCTGTCCAAGTCAATCATAACTACAGTGGTGAGCCTGATGTGACAATGCCGAGGCTTCTACAAGTTTATTAATATAATGTCATCCAAGTTGCTTTGCCAAATAATAATGTTATATCTGTAATTTGTTTGACTTTGTATAATTTACTCTCATAATACAAAGATATGTTCAACCTCCAGGTATTCAAAGAGTTTGTTGAGACATTCCAAGAAGTTCCAAGTACTACAAGTAAGGTATGGGTGAAGGCTGGTACCTACGATGCAGGGGCTAGAAGTTAGTATCTTATTTACATTTGATCTATCTATGTTTTCTTGTATTTAATGTTTTTTAACTGATAGTTATTTTCCACAGACTCATCACAAGTTTTGATGACTTTGTGCACTAACATACTCTAAAAAGTTTTTATGGCCTATGACAGGCAACAGCCAAATTAAATTTTGTGACTCTGGGAGGCATTAATTTTTGCACAGAATTATTATACTATTGTAATGTGGAGTTACTGAAATATGATTTTTGGAAGTTAATCTTCTAAGGAAGTTTTTTTTAATTTTATCATAATAAACTGAGATAATATATTAGTGATTAGTGACGTATTGTGGATATATGTTACTGCTAAAATGCAGAAATTAGTTATTTTACTAATTACCTAATTTAAGTGTAGGTTAACTCGTGTGAGCCGTTGTAATGCTGAAAATTGTTTAGTTTGTAATGTTGTGAACATATGTCAGTAAGTGTTACATTCTGATTCTCCTAGGGTAGAGTAGTAGGGACAAGCTGGGTAAGGTTAGATAACTATAAGCATGAGTCACAGCCTAACAGAAAACTTCTGGATTCTGCACTTTGACCCTGTAAATCAGTTAATCTGTAGATTGACTAGGTAATAAACATGGCTTTTGACCTTCCGGGGTAAGATATATATGCTGCATTATGTTAATTATGAACATATAGATGTGCCATTAAATGATGTAGCACAAATCACTTTCAAGAGACATTCAAATATGTTTCTAACATATCAATGATTGTAATATGTAAATTAAATGTAATATATTTTTAAACAGCAACTGTGAAAGTTTAATATAATCTTTAATGTATTGTATTTGCAGAGGAAGATACATCGGAAAGAGGTAAAATATACAAACCGGTCTCTCGGTTGGATGAAAAACGGACTATCACCACTGAGGCAGATGTTATTCGAAATCTCGTACAGAAATCTGAACCTCCAGGCAGATCACGGTCCAAACAGAAGGGACAAGATAAAAAAAAGAGTAATCTTGAGTTGTTCAAGGAAGAACTTAGACAGTGAGTACTATCTGTAGCAAAAATCATATATTTTTAATAACAAAACCTTATTCAATTTTTTATTACTTCTTGTAATATATAATAATTTACTGCTATCTGATAATCGGAGAACATGCATATATTTGCATATATATGCATATATAAACAACTTTGGCAAGGGACTCTAAAAAGTTGTTCTTGTTGAGATACCCACTTTTTTTCTTAGTCTATGTTATTGGCCTAGTAAGGCCTTAACAGCTTCACCGGACTACTTGTCGAGATACCTTTAAGGAGTATGATATACTAATGATGAGATACTAATGAATTGGCGCTTCTTATAACAAAAACTTGTATATATATGTAATACGTTTTTTAGTTCAAAATTCGTGAGATTAACTCATGTATGCACAATTATAAAAACAATACTATAAAATAAATAAATAAAATAGCCTTTTTATAGCTGTTTCTTTTCTTACAATTATTTTATGCCTACTTGCTAAAAGTAAAACTTAATTAATTTGCATTTGAATGATGGGCATCTGGGTGTCTGTAAAACAGCTTGTTCATCAACAAAGGCCTCCTCTAAAGATTTCCATGTATTTCTGTCTCTTGTTAAATGGGTCCATATCTGACCAGCTATTGTCTTCAAGTCGTCTTCCCACCTCTTGTTTTGTTAAATCAAATCAAAAACAATACTAATAACTGTTTAATAAAGCCCTAGAATAGCAGTATTCTTTCTGTTACTATTCTTACAATTTTGATAAAATACTTTGCAGCAAGTGTTGGTTGAGTGTTATAATTATGATGCTACTCCCATACCTGCGTGTATCGGCACGAAGTTTTGTCTATGGTCACACTAAATGCAGATGTGGGAAGACATTATCGTCATGCGTTACGAACTTTCGGACTGCGTGACGATAGATGCAGCGCGATAACTGGGCTGGCCGTTTTTACACACATCAAAGGAGTTTGGCCGACGCTAATGTCGAGTCATTGGAAAGACACATGTGTGGCAACGTATGATCTGCGCCTTTATCGGAATGATTTTTGACGTTAATTTTAGCGCGACAAGTAGTCGAAGCTTCGTTTCGCAGATATGGGAGTAGCACCATAGGAATATGGCTCATCAGGAAGTCATACAGATGTAAGACAACATTATCTTTTGTGTTATGAACTACTCATACACATAATACATACACATAAACATAGTTTTTACTTACATCAAAGAATTTTAGTCTAATCTGCATCTTTATTGGTATAAACTATGATGAATTTTTATTCAAAGTTATTGAAGCTTTGTCACATAGGTATGGGAGCAGCATTATTATAATTGTGTTTATGTCCATACATAAAGAGATTATGATATATTTTAATGTACATATCTGCAGAATACAGGAGGAGCGATCGGAGCGTCACAAGTATAAGAATGTATTACGAGAACGTGGAGCTGGTAATGAACAAACAGTGGATATGCTCCCTGATGTCGGTTCTTATGATACCGGAGACCCAAACACTACGAACTTATATCTGGGAAACCTGAATCCTAAGGTTACTAAATATTCTATCACTGTTTTATAAATTACTAACTTTTGTATGCGACGCCACTCATGTTTCTGGATGAAAGGTACCTTATATAATAATTTTCTATAGACCTATCAATGTGTATGCAAAATTTCATAATGATCAGTTTAGTACTTAAGGTGTGAAAGGATAACAAAAAAACTCCTATTCACATTTGTAATATTAGTATTGAACTTAAAATTTCAAATCTGCAATTATTCATATAAACAATAATAGATATCAATATATTTTTTTATTCTATGTAGTATTCCCTCCGACTATAAATGACTATAGACACATTCTGAATATGAGTCCTTTAAGTTATATTTATGTTAAGAAAAATGGACAGTATAAAATAGTGTGTTATCAATTTAGATCACAGAGCAACAGCTAATGGAGATATTCGGACGTTATGGTCCACTCGCCAGCATCAAAATAATGTGGCCGCGATCCGATGAGGAGAAGGCTCGCGGCCGTAATTGCGGATTTGTCGCTTTCATGTCGCGGAAGGATGGCGAACGAGCACTCAAATCTCTTAATGGTAAGTTATAATCAACACATTTTTTTTTAAATATCTTGCCTTATTTTTTCCACAGCATACTTAATATGCCCTAGTATAACTTGTATTATGAAATATCTGTTATCAGACCTTTGTTCTGGTTACATTTAAGCCCATGTGGTACTATATGTTCAATAAAGTGGACGTCATTTGAATGTAATACATGTAAACAAAATTTGAGTGTCTATCACTTGTCCAAGTTAAAACCTGAAATGACTGAATCGTTTTTATAAGACATTTCCAGGCGAAAGGAGATCCTTTAGAGTTTTTTTTATTGTTATATAGAGATACTAGCGGGCCCGGCAGACGTTGTCCCGCCCTGATTATAAAAAAATCTTTGACAAATTATATATCAACGTTACTCATGAATCACTTTATCCACTGGTGAAAACCGCTTGAAAATCCGTTGAGTAGTTTTTGAGTTTATCGCAAACAGACAGACAGACAGACGCGGTAGGAGACTTTGTTTTATACTATGTAAATACTAATAATGCATCCATGGTTTAAATTTAACAGAGGTAACTAAAATTGTAAAGGTGCTATAGGAAAGATTTATGACGAAATTGCAATAAGAAAACAATTACAATTAATTAAAATAAAAAATAATATGTACAGTTACTTACATTTCGCAATTTTTATTCCTATGTCGCCCTACTTATTATGTGGGAATGAACACATTTGAATTGAATTATATATATGAAATATTATGAGAGCCAGACGCATTCAAGAACTCAGTTAGGTTACACAACAACAATATTATAAAATAGAAATAAAATAATTGTGACCCCAAAAAACAACCTTATTCCCACAAATGAGCACCCGAAACATACTCGTATGTCAGTTACTCCTCACCTCTACAGTTCCAAGAAAAATGAATGAAATCAGTTGCAAGGGTTAGTTTTTAAATAAAGTATGACGTAGGCAAAGAGGTAATGAGTTACGAGATGAAGCTAGGGTGGGGTAAGGCCGTGGTGATACCGCCCGTGCCTATCTACATCCCGCCCGCCCTGCAGCAGCCCAGCAAGCCGCCGCCGCCCTCCGGCCTGCCCTTCAACGCGCAACCGCCCAAGCACTTCATGAATAAGGTACTACATACAGATAAACATAACTCGACCCTTCACTTATACTCAATTGAATTAATTAAAAAGTGTTACATTTCTAATGTATTTGTGGCTTTGTTTTTCATTATTGTAATCTTTTAATAATAATTGACTACCTTCATATTATACAGGTACGAATTTGAGGTTATATCTACTTGTGGACTTTTAAGTCAACTCTAATTAATCTCTTCGCGCGATACAGTGACACAAAATCTTACATCACTGCGACAACATTACTCATATCACCTCCACACACGTGCACGCATACACGCTTACACATGCAAGTGGAAGGGTTTTATCTTTTTTCCCTTATCAAACTGAAATAGTTTAGAATATTATCCGATACGAAATATATATAAGAGTTGTTGAGGTATGTATGCTTGGTACACATATATGTTTCAACAACTCATATATGTATGAATAGTTAGCTTAGCTTAGGTTAGCTCAGATAGGTCGCGAATTGCATGTATCAGGCAACAGCCAAAGCCGAGGTGTGCCGCGCACCCTTGAGCTAGTTGTCAAAATAAAATCGGCTGAGTGCCTTAAGCGCTCGCCTTAGTAGTCCGGTGAAGCTGTTAAGACCTTGCTTGGTCAATAGCGTAGTCAGTTCGAAAAAAAAAATCTAATTAATCTCGACTAGCATTCCATTATATAATATTTGAAACATCAACTATGAATTATAACTTAATTAATAAAACATTTGGGATTTAATTCTCTAATTTGTATTTAACTGTGTTTTTCACACTTTATTTTGTATACACATCATTATTTTGTAGTCCGGTGAAGTTGTCAAGACTTTACTAGGTCAATAGCCTAGTCAGTGCGGAAAAAACATTTTTTTAAAGACTTCATAACATATTTACTGACTGTTGTTAAGCTTCCATATTAATCGAGATATTACATATACTTTCCACATATAAAAGTTAATAACAATCACTTTAGTTAATTTTGAGATCATATAAAAAATACAACCGAATATAGCGACAGACATAAAAGAAATTATAATATGCTCCTAGTTGGCCCTTTATACTCAATATTTATTACAAAGTTTAGAAATAAAACATGTACAGATTACATCTACAGATTTATTAATATGAATGGAATAAATCGATTATGTATATAATTTGAAATACTTATTACTTTAATATTTAATCACCACATACAATTAATGGAGTGTAACGCTTTGTTCTAGATTCCGCGTATACATCCCGGCGATTACTACCCTTGCGATATGGAAGACTGTGAAATTTATGAGCAGGTAAACTATTCTTTATGTAACTTAAACGGAATTCCTCCGGTGCTCTCAATGACCTCACTGACCAAACGAAACGGAACAATTCAAGCATTGTTACTTCACGTGGGTTTTCTATGAGAGAATGGTAGTACATGGGGCGAGCCGGCCCACTCATGCTGAAATCAGTAATAGCTTCAGCATGGCTCTACCTACAAAATATCTATAATCATCTACAATTTTTTTTTTTTTTAATAGTGGCACCGCGAAATTACTGCACTATGCCTGATGGTAAGCACAGTACAATCCAGAAACAATGGCGACCACCGAGTGACACACTATCCATCGCCGGTCGCCGCTGTCATGCCGGCCAGCGAAGAGCTGGATATGCACAGGTTGATTCCGAAACGCGACCCGCAGAAGCGAATCACTATGACGGGCTTTTTCGCCATATACATGGTGGTTGCGACCCAGTCAGGCTGTAGAAAAAGCTGGATATGCACAGGCTGATCCCGAAACGCGACCCGCAGAAGCGTATCACTGTGACGGGCTTTTTCGCCATATGCATGGTGGTTGCGACCCAGTCAATCTGTAGAACCATACCTCCCGCTTTCGCCATTCCCTCGTTCGTTATTCAGCAGAATGCACCACGTGCAGGTGAGGTTGGCTTGGGTGTCTCTTATGATGTTATTCGGCACCTCTTACACTCCAAAATATCTATGGATACCAACTATCTTGGTAATTGGTTGAACGGTATATAATTTAATGCGCTGCATCGCCATCTAGTAACTAGTCGTAGTAATAACTATATAATATAAACATACTCCATAATAATAAAATAAAATAGTAACTTTCATATATATATATATGAGGCATATAGAATCAAAGACAGCTAAGTGCCACAAGTTCTAAAAATGAACTGAGTATGGAGCCATCTAGTCTATTATTGGTTGCAAATCACCATTTAATTCCTACAAGAAATAAAATACAGCTAAAGCCTTTTAATTTTCGTTTTAAAATTGATTTTGGGATCAAATACATTTAAGTACAACCAAGTCATCAAATAAGAAGTAAAGTAAGAATAAAATACAGTTAAGGAATTATCGTATTTTTTAATTTCTTGAACTTCTCTTTTAGAGCTGATGGCCATAGGCAGGCAAAATCAATAGCCTATGCCACTCTCTAAAATTGAAACTTTGAAAATAAGTAAAACTCCAACTCTGAGAATAGACAAACATTTTTTTCGTTTCCGGCAAATTTGATCTCTATGCACTTAGTTGTTTTTGATTTTATATGCCTCATATATTCCTCATGGGCAATCAACAGAAGGACAATAGAGGAAATCATAAGATAAATATGTATGATCACATTATAAATTAGTGATTAAAGTGACATAATATGTTATCTTGTAATTTTGAAATACCCCAAGTCTCTTAGTATGGGTAATAACATTTAATTAATTCATGTTTGTTCGTAGATTTTATCACAATCTATTGTGAAAGTCGTGGTTCCTACGGAGAGGTAAGATCTCATTTAATTTATTGATTTCATTAAAGGTATTGCTCAGATACAACTTATTCATAAGTTGAACTTGGATATAAAAAAAACACTTTAATCACAAATGGTAACATCGTAAACTGTTAATACTTCTTCCTATTTCAGATTTTATCTGTATATTTCTAATGATTTATATAGAACATTTTTGTTTTTAAATAATTGATATTATATCTTATTATTTGGTATCTAAGTAGATGCTTATGTGAGTTTATTCTTCTAGAAACGTCCTAATGTTAATCCACCGCATGGTGGAGTTCGTGATCCGGGAGGGTCCTATGTTCGAGGCGATCATAATGAACAAGGAGATAAACAACCCGTACTTCCGGTTCCTGTTCGAGAACCAGTCGCCGGCGCACGTGTACTACCGCTGGAGGCTCTTCTCCATGCTGCAGGGCGACACTCCCAAGCAGTGGTGCTTGGACGACTTTAGAATGTTTAAAGGTTATACAAGAAAACTTTTACGTCAATTACTTATTCAATTCTGAAGATTCTTTCCATTACTTGTCCAATTCTGAAGCTTATTTCCACTACTTGTCCGATTCTGAAGATTTCTTCCACTACTTGTCGGATTCTACAGATTCTTACCATTACTTTCCAATTCTGAAGATTCATGCCACTACTTGTCCAATTATTAAGATTCTTTTCACTACTCGTCCAATTCCGAGGATTCTTTCCACTGCTGGTCCAATACTGAAAATTATTTCCACTTGTCCAGTTCTGAACACTTTTTCCACTACTTGTGCAATAAGATTCTTTCCACTACTTGTCCAATTATTAAGATTCTTTCTACTACTAGTCAAATTATTAAGATTTTTTCCACTACTTGTTCAATTCTGAAGATACTTTTCATTATCATAATATTGTTGGACCTGCCCTAACTGGGCTGATTAATAAAGTGCAGTAACTTTTTCTAATATTGTGGTGACGAGAAGTATGTGATATATCAGGTGGGTCAGTGTGGCGCCCCCCGGTGATGAACCTGTACACTGCGGGCATGCCCGACGAACTGGTCGAAGAAGAGGATGCTAAGGATAACATACGAGGAACGCTATCCAACAAGTCAGTGCTTATTTATTTCATCTTTATTCAAAAGACGATTCATTGAGTAAATATTGTTACAATTAAATGAGCAATTAACAACATTTTTTTTTTATCTATTGCTTGTGTTTGTTTTTATCTTATTTCTATTTAAATAATTTTGTTATTTAAGGAGAAAAAATAACCAGCCAAATTTTGAAATTTGTATCTTGGCTTAACTGATGGGCCATCACGGCTTCACTGGACTACAAAAGCTAAATCCAATTGTAATCGTTCTTATGACGAGTTTAATTTCTGTAAGATTTCTAGTTTTCTTACACCGAGAACGAAATTCAAATTTTGCCGGTAATAAGGTTTTTAGTTGTTTTTTAAAGTAAAAGTTCTTTACGCACGTTTGACTTGGCGAGGAAGTTGGTGAATGCGTGAGCGAGAGCGTTACAAAAAGCGTGATCGGGTGAGGTGAACGGAAGTTGAGAGGGAGATATAAGTTAGTGAAGATAGAAAGCGAGAGAGTAACATTTCATGTATCTAAGACACAGTGCAGGCCTATTGTCTGTATCATACTGTAGGAGCGAGAGAGAGCAGTGCGCGCACACATTTCCTTTATTTCTTCCTGTCATAGCCAGTGCATGAAATATACCAGTTGAATGGTTAAACACTCGCAGTATTCTAGGATATTACACTGCATGGTGACATTTGACATATAAAATAATAATATTAAAAGAAATACTAATAAACAACGAAGAAAGCCTAAGTTAAAGTTTGTACTAAGACTTTCAAAAGCATAGCTACAAATATAGATGTAATCACTGGTGCCAAGAGCTGTGAGGGGCGACCCGGAGTTAATAATTTTCGATAATAAAACAGACAACAAACCCTTTTATTTCATTCATGAAATAAAATAATCATTTCATTCAAAAATTGCCCCTTATTACTTGGTGTTCCACTTTTACTTCATCCAACGGCGTGTCAATGTGCTGTAATATAGACGAGTAGAGGTTCGAGTATAACTGTGCTTACCATCAGGCATAGTGCAGTCATTTTGCCGGGCGAAAAAGCCCGACAACCTGACTGGGTCGCAACCACGATGGCTAATATATGGCAAAAAGCCCGTCATAGTGATTTGCTTCTATTGGTCGCGTTTCCGGATCAACCTGTGCATATCCAGATTTTCGCAGGCCGGCATGACGGCGGTAACCGGCGATGGATAGCGTGTCACTCGGTGATCGCCATTTGTATCAGGCATAGTGCAGTCATTTTGCCGAGCTACTATAAAAAAAAAACTTATGTATTTTTCTAGATAATCAGGTGAAACATTACTTACTTATTTTTTTAAATTGATTTATAAGAAGAATCGAGTTCAGAATATCCTCTATAAATATTGGTACTATCTAAACATTGAGCCTGTATATATATCTCAGTCTGTAGTTCTAAAGAAGTTTTAGTTCAGTTGTGTGTTCTAAAGCACACTTGTTTTGTTTATGATCATCAATTAGATTTAGGTTATTTTGAAATGAAATGGCACAAATAGTAAAGTGCGGTGTGTGTGTGTGTGTGTGTGTGTACATGGGTGCGTGGGTGCAGTCAGCGCGACCGGCTGGAGGAGCTGATCCGGTCGCTGGGCCCGTCGCGGTGCGCCGTGGGTGCCGCCATGGCGTGGTGCCTGGAGCACGCGGAGGCGGCGGGCGAGGTGGCGCAGTGCCTGGCGGAGTCGCTCGCGGGGGAGGGCACGGCGCCGCACAAGCGCATCGCGCGCCTCTACCTGCTCTCCGACATACTGCACAACGCGGGCGCCAAGCTCACCAACGCGAGCGCCTTCCGAGCCGCGTTAGTACACTCTCTAAACCCTTACACTAGGTTCACATGACAAGCGCTCAACGCGCGTTCAACGCTGCGCTACCACTCGACAGTTGCCATCGCGCGCTTCGAGATCTTCTATGTTACCGTTCAGTTGAGCGCGCGCTTTTGTCGCATATAATGGACAAATATAGAAGAAACTGAACCAGGGCGGCCGTGTAAACATAGCCTTACTTCCCAAACTGCTACAGGGATCCACGGGACACTCGACGGGGGTCGACGTTGGCATGACAAAAAAATGGGGGTTCATAATTCGTAAGAGGGGGCACATGAAATGGGGAGGTTTCCAAATGAAATAAGTGAGAATTGATTAGTTCTTTGTGCTATGAGGAAATGTCAAAAAAGTGAAGTTAGATGGTATCACTTTTGTGATTCGCTAACTTTACTTTTTTGACATCCACTCACAGCGCAATCAATCCAATATATAACCAATCAATTCTCACTCTTTTTTTCGATAACAATTAATTCGCGGTTGGGACTCGGCCTCAATGCAAACTCCCATAGTTAGATATGATCTTCATATTTTTTGTCGAATTTTGCGAATATGGTAGAAATGTATCTGCAGGGGATTTTAATTTGAAAAACCTACATTTTGAAAGTTGGTCTATGAAAAAAGACTGGGAACTTCTGATCGGCCTGCTTTAACACTCAGTCCTCTGACTTGCATCTAAATCATGAGTTTTTCTAAATCTACATCTTTGTGTTTTTATATATAATGCTCATGCAACGCGGAAAGCGAAAGAGAAACTCGTATGAAATTGCGATTACCCCTTTCTCCCTTTATATTGCTAATTCCAAATATCTTTGTGCAAAACCAAAAAAATTAAAAAAAAAACTCCTCAATCCGGTATTTCCATACTCCCTTTACAAAGCAAATTACTAACCAGGCTGTTGGCTGCTTCTTCGTATAGTACACCGGTACATACAATTATTAGGAAAATGTTTATTGTTCAAATGGACGACCAAAAATCATTCATACACAAAGGTTTGTAAAGGTCAGATCCTCGGTATTGTGATCTATCTATATATATATGAAATATCAAAATGCCGGATACTATCAGTTCATTTCAATACACTGCCATGCTAATCAAATTGACAATAAGTCAGAAAAAGTAATTCCGCAGTCAATCAGGAAAAGCATATAACAATATGTTAGAAAATGTGCATGTCAGTCGGAAAAGGTTGATGATAATTAGTAAGAAAAGGCAGATGACAGTTATTCAAAAAATACGAATGACAGCAAGCGAAAGAAAAAGCGTTCTAGATTGAATAACATTTAAAATTGTGTTCTAAAATTATATATTTTGTGAGAAAACCATACACTACATTTCACATGGAATATATAAGTAGAAAGAAACGAATGTTTATTGAAATAGAGTGGAACAAGTTGAATAATTGAACGTAAAAAATTTTTTAACATAGTCCTGTCTCTACTATCACAGTAGTGATACAGTTTCCACATTATCGTATTTTGACCGTTGTTTTTTTATTTAATAATTAATCGGTAACAATAAATCGATAGATTCCAAATCGATTTGTAACATTGAGTATTGACAATGTTGCAGTCTCCAGCAGCGGCTGGTGGAGATAATGCGGAACTGCCACGTGGCGCTCTCCCGCATGAGCTCGCGGCTGCAGGCGGAGGGGTTCCGCGCGCGAGTGACGCGCATCCTGCAGGCGTGGGCCGACTGGGCCGTCTACCCCACCGAGTTCCTCATGCACATCAACGAGGTCTTCCTCGGGAACGACAAGGTAAGGGATGCCACCTTCCTCGCTATGATAACCCTTTATGGCAACTGTCGAGGCGACAACCCGAACACCTACGACCGAGGGAGGTGCCGCAACGGACTAAGTGGATGGTTCGAGGCACCGGACACTAACTGTTGTATTGCTTGCCAATGAACACATATATAATATTGTATACCTATTTCCTTGATTAAAAATTAATAAACAAATAAATTAAACGAGCCTTACAGTAAGTAAGTAGTCCCTTGTCATGTGTAAAAACTGCCATGTTATCCTAATGTGAAATGTAAATGAAGTCAATTTATTCCTCATATTATTGGTCGAATATATTCTAAGCATGGTAAATATATGTAATTCTATATTAAGGTGCGCGCTTGCTCGTGCAAGTTTAATTCTAATCGTGGTAAATGCTATTGACGAGTGTGTGGCTAGAGTCAATAGAAACACGATTTGTTTGTTAGGCTGAGTACGCACCTCCTCGTTACATTTCTCCGCCCTGACGGTAACTCGCTATGACCCGCTCGACACGTATGAACATGAACTCGACTGTTACTCGCCCAATGCGGGTAAATGGATTTTAGATACAACTAAACAAACAATCGATTCAATGTTACAAACTAGATATATGCCTGTGGTATTTCTTATCTCCCAATTACGAAAACAGGCAAAAGCGAGATTCAGCATAAATTGCAATCGTGAATAAAATTAACATCAACCAACTTTGGAGTTGTTAATTCGTCGGTTACTGCTTATAATCTAAACTGATTCGCCACTAGCAAAATACATATAAACACCTACTCGCTCACCCGATTCTCGGCCTAGTATAGTTCCGGAATAGACTCATCTCTGTGCATTCATTAAAAACGTTTGTGTTATGTACCTAATATATTCTAAATATTATATATATTTGTTAAAAGGATAAACCAAGTCGAGTTCGATGTTCATAAGTGCCTTCTTAGGGCCTAAATTGTATAAAGTGTTTTGATTTGTTTGAATTTGAGTATCGTTTTATTGTCTCGTTGCGTGTAATTAAAGAGCCTTAAATCGTCGTGATCGTAGGAGCAGGAGGGAGAGGCGTCAGTTGAGACGGGCGAGGGGAAGGAGGGCTCCGAGGGTGGGGGCGCGTCCCCCGCGCGGTCGTCCGGCTCCGAGGAGTCGTGGGAGGGGGGCGCGCGGGGGCCGCTGGACGGCGCCGCCCTGCGCAGGCTGGCGGCCACGCGCACGCAGCTCGCGCACGCACCGCCGCACGCGCACGCACTCGCTCACGCGGTCGCGGACGACATCGACGGCGAAAGTAGTCCTTTGTCATGTGTAATAACTGCCATGTTATCCTAATGTGAAATTTAAATGAAGTCAATTTATTCCTCATATTATTGGTCGAATATATTCTAAGCATGGTAAATATATGTAATTCTATATTACGGTGCGCGCATGCTCGTGCAAATTTAATTCTAATCGTGGTAAATGCTATTGATGAGTGTGTGGCTAAAGTTAATAGAAACACGATTTGTTTGTTAGGCTGAGTACCCACCTCCTCGTTACATTTCTCCGCCCTGACGGTAACTCGCTATGACCCGCTCGACACGTATGAACATGAACTCGACTGTTACTCGCCCAATACGGGTAAATGGATTTTAGATACAACTAAACAATCGATTCAATGTTACAAACTATATATATGCCTGTGAAATTTCTTATCCCTCATTTACGAAAACAAGCAAAAACGTGATGCAGAATAAATTGCTATCGTAAATAAAATTAAAATCAACCAACTTTGGAGTTGTTAATTCGTCGGTTACTGCTTATAATCTAATCACTTATACCGTTATAATACATGTTTCACAATCACTGAACATAAATACAAGAATTGTAACATTTGATAAACAGGTCATAAGTCTTTTTTAGACTGTAGTTGTGGTACGATAAAGTCTATTATGTATTAATTAGGAGTTTGCAAATAATGCCCGTATTGTATAATGATGTTCGATTCGAATTACGAATCGAACTATTTAAATAATTCTAACTATACGAGTATTTTTATAATAAGGAAGAATTATTGAAGTTATACTTCTTTTGGCGCGTTATGGAAAAATGATGAGAGTAAATTTTTACGATGCGACACCCTGAAGTGAGCTATAGTCAACTTTTCCTAATGTTACCCCCGGTTTCTCAAAGATTGATCAAAACGTTGATTAACTAAATGTGTTGTTAACTTAACACCGTTGTCAAATTGATTCGAGTTTCTGAAACATTGATTAGTGTAAAATTTACTAATCTGTGATCATTTTGATTTAACATAAACTTTATTTTTAAGTATGGTCACTCGCGGACGACATCGACGGCGTGCCCTGTTAGTATTACTTACCGTTATAATACAATATTCATAATCAATCAAAATAAATACAAGAATTGCAACATTTGATAAACAAGGACAAGGGCACAAGGCTTTTTTGGAGTGTACTTGTTGAATTTCGAATCGAACTATTTAAATAATTCTAACTATATGAGTATTTTTATAATAAGGAAGAATTATTGAAGTTATACTTCTTTTGGCGCGTTAGGGAAAAATGATGAGAGTAAATTTTACCGATGTGCGCGCACACCGTCACAAAAAACCGACACCCTGAAGTTAGCTATAGTCAACTTTTTCTAATGTTAGTGTCGTTTTTTCTACAAACGTAGAATCAGGCGAAAGATAAAATTTTTGAAAATATTTTTATCTTGTTACGCCAAAAATGTGTAAATTCTAATGCATGTACATAAGTACACACACTTTTTTTTGAAACTAATAGTGTTATGTGAAGATGAACATTTTTAAATATTTTTTTTCGTATAAAACCATAAATAATTTAGTGAGATGTATTTTCTTATTTATTATCAATTTTAAAACTAGTTTAATTAAAATTTCTTTGATTTACAGACGAATCTATTGAATCAAGTTTGTTTATTCATAATTACTTAGTATTTGATAAATGTCTAATTAGTTAAAATCATTAAAATAGAATTATCCGCATAATTGAAAGTTTTCGAATAGTTGGTATTATTAAAATATCTCGAATTATTCGAATGTTCAATTTGAATCGCTATCGAATAATTCGTTAATTTGAACATTCGCAAACCCTTTAAATATTGTAGCAGATTGTATTATAAATGTTTGGTCGGTGTGCAGTGGAGGAGGATATAGACGGGGTGCCTCTGGATGGGGGGGAGGGCGAGGGCGATGGCGGGGAGGAGTGTGCCGGGGGTGTACTGGCGGCGGGGTTCGTGCCCTCGCGCTGGGAGACGGTGGAGCCGGTGGGGGGTGCGGGAGAGGTGGGGGTAGCGGAGGGCACACTCGACTCCCACTTGGAGGAAGAGGTGCTCCCGGCGCCGGCGACACCCACGACGCCGGCACATCCCGACAGGTACGCACTAACTCTCTTGTTTGTTAAAGTCTATTATCTGAGCGACAATATCACGACAAATTAACGAATAAGCACTAATTACGATTTGCAATACATTGCATAATAGCAAATCGTCTAAAATCTCAATAATTAACAACAGTGCATAAAAACAAGTGTAAGTATAATAATGAATACAATAACATACTCATTTATTATCACCTTCTTATATTAGCAGTAACTACTTGTGATTTCGTGTGCGAAAAATAATAAACAAATGAGTTGGTACATTTTAAAATTCAATTTTAGCCGTTCCTAATGATTTATGTTATTTTTCGAGATCTTCAGATTTTGTACATGTATGAAGAGCTTAAAAACAACTAAAAACCTTATTATGAATAGCAAAATTTGAACTTAGTACACTGTGTATAAAAACTGGAAATCTTAAAAAAATTTAACATGTTATATGAACGACTAAAATGGGATTTAACTCATTTTTAAATGTAACGACGACTCGTCTGTCTGTTATTTTTATTTTTCGCCCACGAAATCGAAA
>MU161027.1:39951-53520 GCA_015888305.1 Antheraea pernyi
AGACTTTGTTTCAGTCGACCTTTGCAATTGGCAAGTTTACGTCGTGAGTTACTTTGCGCATATCTTGTATTAGTAAATTATAATATAAATGTTATTTATTATTCTAAATAACTGATTACCGACACAGTTTAGTTATCTTTTATTCTGTTGCTATATCAAAGTCAATATTCGTATTCCTATAGATCAGTGCTTGCCAAACCTTTTTCCTTCCCGTACTCCGATAATAAAACTTTTCATTTATGAGTTTTACTCCCCTGATAACTGCAAAAAGAGTCTCGTTTCTCTAAAGGTTTATGTAATGTCAATCTTAACTTTGAAATATACCTAGTACTGCCTGAGTCTTGTGATCTATAGTAAGTTACTGTAGGAATTACTTTATGTACATTAACAAAACTTTAAAAAAATATCCATTTCTTGTTACTTTACTATAATATAATACATTATAATATGTTTATACCTGGTGATACATACATACAGTACTCTAGGATATAATACTTCATGATCACATTTAACATATAAAATAATAATATCAAAACAAATACTACCAACAACAAGAGAAGGAGAGAGAGAGGATATTACTTCCTCCCCTACGCCGCGGCGGCAGTCCCACTCCCTCCGTCTTACGAATCTTCGATCAGGTCATGTGTTCTGACGCGAGTTTAATATTTTTTACCCGTCCCAAAAAAGTGCACAACGCCGCTAAAGAAGTTTTTACATCAAAAGTATTTTATCAGAGTTTTGTGTCAGAACATATGTTAGTAAAGCCGTAAGATTTTTTTTGTATTTAGAACCAGTATAAGATAAGTCAAATATCTAGTTCATATTCATTTTATAAATTATCACGAATACTATCGTCGATGAAGCTTGAAATATCCAATTACAACATAGATATATCATTGTATATGTTAATAAAGCTTTCAGCATTGCTCATAGCCTCGTAAGCGTTTGAATAATTTCACAATATGTATATTTATTCATACAAATAAAGCGATTTATAAACATTTAATACTTAAATTTTCGTGTAATCTAAGCATAAAATAAAAAAAGTTAAGACAAATATTCAATAACGGTATACACAAATATGATGATTTGAAATTATACAATATATAATTTATGTATGAGATACGTTAGCTAGATTTTTGATTGTTAATATATACTGAACATTATTTTAAACATTGTTAACAACAACAAAAAAGTATATTTTGAAACTAAATAGAATACGATTTGGTTAAGTGCTTTTTTTATAAATAAACTTGAATTAAAAAAAAAAAAAAATTATCAGAGTTGTGTGTCAGAACATATGTTAGTAAAGCTGTGAGAAAATAAATATTTTGTAATTAGAACCGGTATTAGATAATAAGTAAAATATCTAGTTCATATTCAATTTATAAATTGTCACGTATACTATCGTCGATGAAGCTTGAAATATCCAATTACAACATAGATATATCATTGTATATGTTAATAAAGCTTTCAGCATTGCTCATAGCCTCGTAAGCGTTTGAATAATTTCACAATATGTATATTTATTCATACAAATAAAGCGATTTATAAACATTTAATACTTAATATATCATAACGATTCGGTTATAAAATGTAGGGACGACGAATCATTTTACAACAAAAAGAAAGCATTTTGTTTCTTATTTGGTTTAGTGATGTACTTTGGTGAAATATCATTTGTATAAAAGATGTTATGCGTCGCTCAAAATGAAAAATCTCTTAATTATACACAGAAATTCAAAGATACGTCTATCATTAATCTGTTAAATATCTTCACGTGTACAGTAATACTGAAAATTATATCATTAGACAACACAAAATAAAATCTATACATTATATAAATACACACAGATAAGCCGATACGTCATTATATTTGATAAAACTTGACTCTATATCTCTTTTATGCTAACAATTATTATTACATTTGAATAATGGTATATTAAAAATAATACGTTAATTAATCTCTCGTTACTTTTTACCTATATTTTTATTGAGATTACACTTGTCTTTTAACGAAAATGGTACCGAAGTAGAATATAATGTATTTCAATTGGATTAATCTCTTTAAAAAATTTCAGAAATATATCAAAACAATACTATGACGTCAATAAGCTACAATCGCTCATACAGACACTAAATCTACCCGTAGCGGAGGAATGTACAAAAATATAATTCGATTAATCACAGATAATAATAATTGTTTGATAATTTCTAATTAGCGGAGACACAAAAAAATTCATTAGAAAGCCTTTTCGACCACATTTATTACTGTCTTATGTTCCCTGTATATAATTAAAGTATACATGAAACAAATCTAAACGTGCTGTGAAATGGTGAATTTAAAATCCAACACGATACAAAATTCAGTGATGATTTTGCACAAAGAAACATTCAATAGAATAGGCTACTGCTTATATCTATATTTTAAAACTACTTCAAAATCATTTGTTAACATATATATGTATAAATTAATCACAGAAATTGAAACGCTAAGCTAAGGCAGTACATTATACAATCTATAAAACACATATATAACTACAAAACGCGTACTAGAGGAATTTATGTACGTAGCGATGAGTACTAGACTCCATTAATTATTATTTAAAGCTTGTATTTTATATTTTGTGATAATCATAGATTCTTTTAGATAATTTGCATCGATTATATACATACTGGATATAATAAAGAATTTATATTCTGCATTGGGTCGAGATGAAATAAAAAATATAAAAAGTATCGACGAATACCAAAAATAGCTAAATATTCACTTTGAAATGCTAAATTCTGATTATGTAGCAGCAAAAAGGTATAGTATAATACAGAGGTGTAATAATGAAGATTTTGGTTTTTTTTTGGGTATCTGTTGTTGAGCTGATTAGCCTTCACAGCTTCACCGGGCTTCTAAGGCGAGTGGTTAAGGGACTCGGCCAAAAAGCTGAAGGGCGCCAAAGGGCGAACCCCTGATTGGATTGTTGCCTTGATTTTCAAGATTTTGTTGATATATAGTAAATTCAGGAACATTATTTGTATTATTGGTACTTTTAGATAGCTGTCGAAAGCCGAATATTTAGCCATTTCGCTATCGCTTTGTTCTTGCGAAACACTTGATAAGGGAATATATACTTTCATATCGATTTAATAAAATAAAAAAAAAACATCACTGTAAGCTAAAATGAAGCGACAGACATCGCTACGTACATGTAACATCGATCAACAATGTTCAAACTTACGGATACGTGAAGGCCATGATCGCGCAACTAGCTATATACTGACACCACTACGTACTACGCTCACAAACTATTGGTCTGTTCTAGTACTCCCTATATCTTTCCTACTATACCGCCTCGATACTCTATTATTTTATCGATAATACTATAATCGATAAAAAAAGTATCGATTTCGTGAATAAAACACGAGATCAACAAGTATTATGTTGAAATTGAAGTGATAAAAAACAAAATTAAAGTGATGGTAGGAAAACAATTTTGGTGTCTACGAATGTGTGAATATGGTGACATCGATATTCGACAATCCCATCTATATCAAGGTATTTTAAGATACAAGTATATAAAGCATTCATGTATTCACAATATGAGTGTATTTTTAACTATTTAATGTCATGGATTTCTTTCACCTTTTGGGTTTCAAAGATGTTAAAGTGTCTAGAAAGAAGTAGTTGTAAAGTTTGTAAGGATGTGGTTACCACAATGTTTTTTTTTTAATTTAAGGAATAAAGAAATAAGCTGTTACAAAATTGTATGAAACAAAAATGTAAGTTACAAAGTTTTTTTATAAAGTACCAAGGCAGTGTCTTGTATGAACTATAACTAGTGTTAACTTAAACGTCTATATAGTTAACTCATCGCATAAGACATGATCTTATTTGTCAATTAACATTACGTTAAGTGATTTATATTAATTTTCTTCACGTCCTCATACTGAGCCACCAATTATACGGATTTCATAACATTTGCTCGGTTTTTGAAAGGTCCTTGTTAATATTACAGTCACTTATTAGTATCGTAGGTACTTTTTCAATAGAATACTTTGAGCACGGTAGCCATATTGTGACGCAACGTGTGACGTAATTGTTATTAAACGGCATTAGATGGAAATTGGAAAGTATTACAAACCAAGTGGATGCTATCCAATATTTAACGATTGGCTATTTATTGCGTTAAAAAAGTATTTAAAAATTCCGACTGATAAATATTAAAATTGTAATCCTACTCAATATTTTTTTAGTGTCTGTTGCTATTAGATGCTACAGTTTTAATCAAATTTGAATTGCATCTTTAAATAGTAATTCTGTATTATTTTAATTATTACATTATTGTATGATTGGACGAATTGTTTCTATATTTATGTATAATAAAGTATGATGAAAATTGATGTATTATTTCTTTAGGATGCTTTTAGGTTCATTGCGTGTTTTATTTGAATTATCTGTTGTCATTATATTGCTGTAAATCACTATGGATAATGCAACACTTAGGTTGACAGAACTACCATGCTTGTCTGCAACTAGATAATATATTCATGATTATATAAAAAAATTGTTATCTATGAAATGTTTGTCTAAAAATCCACAATAGATATTTCTAGTCGGTCTAGTCTAGGCGTATAGTCTATCTAGTCAGAATATTTTTTTCGTGCATTTTTTTAAATTATGGATTCTAGTAATCACGATTAACAGTCTTAAAATAATTGGCATGTCCTTTGTCGGTTGATATCGAGTTGTTGTAGTGTTCGTATGTGAGGTACGAGTACGCAATCTGCACGCAGTGTGCTCGTAACGAGTACGCAATGTGCGGGTCACCTCCAGGGGCGACGCGACCCCCCGCGGGGGTCCCACGCAGGGCTGACGGGAGGTCCAGGGGGTCCGGGGGCACACGCCGGCTCCTGCCCCTGTCACCTCAGGTTCCTCAGTCGCCAGCACCGCACACGACCGTCACTAGAGGAAACGTCAACAATATTATAACTTACCAACATCAAAAAAATTAGACGGTGCATAAGCGGTAAACGAGTGCTACAAACAAACAGCGATCTACGTCTCACTTCCATATAGTTAGTAATAAAATTGAGAAAATTAATTGAAATATTAAAAGTTGGTGTGGAAAAGGTGGAACAGCTACGTACAAAAAGAAAGAAACGTAACTACAAGCAACGAGATTATCTGAAGAGTTGTACTAGCGAGCTAATATCTGTAAAGATAAGTCATTATTCACAAAACACGGTGCATGGTAAATAACAGTTACTTTAAAATAATATATTGGCCCGATCTTTTAGTGCCAACACATTTAACGATATCTTATTTCCTTTAGTTTCTTGTATTCCAAATGATATATGATTTATTTTTTTAAATAATGTACTTCACTCAACGCAAAGTTTAAAGTGTAAATGCTTATTAAAAAGAACAACCAGGCAAAAACATATGACATGATTAAACATTATTGTAGTATCTCAAATTATAATGATTTATTAATAATAATTAAATCAGAAAATTTTGTATTTACGAGTTATTCGTTGACGATTTGAATCGAATAAATCGACTCCGAGTTATGTCTAGACAAATATTCAAATACTTGAAATGATACTTAACTATTTAAATACTCTGGAGCATTGTATTTATAAAAATTTCTTAGATTACATTTTTTTTAAAATAAATAATTATTCCTTCCAAATAGTAATTAGTCACACTCGAATTAATTCAAATAACTTTTATTACAATATTAATTGAAATCCAGAATAATTATTCCTAGTCTTTAATATATTTGAACATTAAATATGATAAAGAAAAATATATGTTTTTAATTTATTATAATGATTCGAATTATTCATTTAACTAGAATTATTTGAATGATTCCTTTTATCGAATTCGACAATCGAATGATATACGATTATATTATCCGATAATAAAATTTACCATTACGTTGAAAAATAATTTTATATCGATGCTGGAAAGCTAAATTAACAAATGTGAAAAACTGTGAATTAATCGACTGAATTTTCCAGTGTCGATATATAATTGTATATAATCATTGAGAAATTTTTGCAGACTAAGTTAGTGAAACACTGAAAGCGTAATAAAGGTTAAATGATTGTATAAAGATTAAATTGTTAAAAAAAATAATCGGGTAAAATCACGCAAGTAGATGTAGAGAGAGCGGAGCTTTGAAAATAATAAATACACACATGTGTTACGGCTGTGAGTTAATTGATGACATCGAAAAATAATGATATGCACTTGCAGGTAAAACCGTGATAAATGCTATGTTTATCCTTGGAATATTCATTTATACAGAACTAGCTGTGCCCGCGACTCCGTCCGCGTGGAACCTAATGTAAAAAATAACAGTGACTTATAAAATCACCTGAATGTATTAAGTCCATTTACTTATACTTCTAATGGTGGTAGAGCCACGCTGAAGCTATTACTGGTTTCAGCATGAATGGGTCGGCTCATCCGGGGTACTACCACCCTCTCATAGAAAACCGACCGTGCTTGCATTGTTGCGTTTCGTTCGGTCAGTGAGAGCGCCGGAGGCCCACCTCCCCTCCCCTCTCCTCTTTCCTCTCCCTTTCCCTCCCCTAACCCTTCCCTACAAAAGATGGCAACGCACTTGCGACTCCTCTGGTGTTGTTAGTGTCCATGGACGGTGGTGATCACTTAACAGCAGGTGACCCACCTGTTCGTTTGCCACCTATGACATAAAAAAAAAACTACTTTTCGCTCGTACTTAAGTCGCGTCCTCATTAAAATTACAATAACTTTTGATAGATTGAACCGATTTTAATGAAACCAAGACTTAATGCTACTCTCGAGGATATGTTTTATGATTTTATCGTAGTAAACGTAAACGTAGTACTTTAGCAGTGATACGTATTCACACAAACAGACAGACAAACATTTGTAAAAATGATTGAAATGTATTTAATTACTTATTCCAAGACATATGAAACAATTTTAATTCACAAAAATTTTAAAAGCACAAACACGTTAGATATGCATTCTTATTATGTGTATAGATTAAAAAAAAAACGTTGAAGATAAATAAGTTTTGCCTGCAGTGCGAGCGATGATTTGATGAAACGGCGACGACTCGTGCGTATGCGAGCGCACAGGTTGCGCACGCGCACGCGACTGTCGGGTATGCGATAAGGATTAATCACAAAACCTCTAAAAAACAATACAATATTCAGAAATTACATTTTAAATAAACACTATGAATGGTTCGCATGAATTTCTAAGCGAAACGATAATTGTTAGTCTTTAGCTGGCTAAGCAAGCGTTATTTATAAGGTTTTATTTTTTTATTAACAAAAAATGAGATGAATCTTCATTTAGGTGATCTAGTTATATACCAACATACAAAGTGTTATTGAATTGTGTTGATAATATTACATTTAAATAGTGCGTCAAATTTTGTAAAATTATAATTATATTTTACGTTTAGATTTTCAACCTTATTAATTCTTTAATACAAAAAAGTTATTCTAGAAAGCAAGGTGACTAGAACACGTTCGTGGTAAACTAATTGATTCTTTGGTACATAAATAAGTACATAAGTACTTGTATATCAAGCTTATCGATTAGGTATTAAAATATGCTAGAAAGCGAAATTGTTGAAAGTGCCTAAAAATGGTCAAACCAATGATCTAAACTAAGTAACTTTTTGGTTGTGTAACTGTGAACAGGAACTCTTAATCGTACTTATTTACATTTGGAAATCGGTAATTTGAAATTGGAATCAATGTTTGAAGAGTGCAAATGGAGGCATGCCTTGTTGCGTGTGTGTTGCATGTGTATTGCGTGCGTGTTGCGTGGGTATTGCGTGCGTGTGTACATGTGTTGCGTGTCCGTGTGTGTAAATGTGTGTGTGTGTGTGTGTAAGCGTGTGTGCGTGTGTATGCACCTGGTCAGTGGTCGAGGAGCACCCGCCAGGCGCGCACGTCGCCGCCGCTGCAACACAACTCGCAACGTACTACTCCGTATTTGTACGATCCAATTACGACATTATAACGAACACGTGACAAGTACTATATCTCTATAAATATTCCAATGTTTGTTTCCAATTTAATTGGGAAAAAGTAGTAACGATTTCACATCATTTACTAGATTATTAGATCGTCCTCCCCGTAAAGTAAATGCTATTTTTGTTATAACTAGTTGTGGGGGAAATTTAACATCGATAGTACTTGTCACGCTGCGTGAAATTTTTAGAAAAAGTGCTCCTAATCATTTGTCATATATTTTATGTCAGAAAATTTATAATCTTAATATAAATAAAGGAGCGACACGATTAGTTTCTAGGCAGTACTCCGTTTGTCGATTCCATAGAGTAAATTGATAATCATTAATGTCTCTTGCGAATAATATCGATTTTCCTGCTTTTGTCATTTTAATCGTATAATATTTAATATATATTTGCAGGTTTTACGTATTTATTAATTGAAATATTCAACATGGAAAAGTAATACTTTACTGGCTATATAATGTAGAAAACTAACAAATGTATAGTCCGCGTCAAACTTTTTGTCCGCTCTGAATAGACCTATATTCAGTTCAGGTCAATATATTAAGTTCGTCTTTGCGTATAGTATAGCCGAGCAGTTAATACAAACGTAGACTTGACAAAAGTTAAGTAGAAGTGGAATGTCGACAATTTGCGACAGTATGCATTTAGGGCATTTGAGGGTTAAAATATACGTTCTATATAATACGTAAGTCTGAAATTACGGCTATGCATCCACTAAAAAGGAACGTAACTGTATATGTGTATAAAAATAATATTGTGCTATGTATGTGCATATTTATAATGAAGGGATAAACAAGATGGAGTTTTTTGCCTTGTTTCTTTTCGATGATTGTGTTGTTTGTCCGAACCGGTGGTAGTTTTGTTGTTGATAAGTGCTTGTAGGGGTGAGGAGCAAGTCTTAGTTTTACTTCTGTTCTTTGGTATCAGTTTACGGGAATAAAGTCGTTTGTTATTTTACAGTTCGTTTATTTAATCCGTTATTGTGATATTATTGTGCAATCAAATTGAGTGCTTGAACGCGACTAACAATTCAACTATTTAATAAACGTAATTTTAATTCAAATGTACTGATGTGTACATGCAACCTGCATATTGCGTCATGCAATATACGTATTCGTACAGTGACGTCTCAAGGCCTAATTTGAATATACCATGTAAATATTTAAAGGGTGACATCTTTCGATCATGTGGTAGTTCTGGTAGTTTTGTTGTTGATTAGTGCTTGTAGGGGTGAGGAGCAAGTCTTAGTTTTACTTCTGTTCTTAGGTACCAGTTTACGGGAATAAAGTCGTTTGTTATTTCACAGTTCGTTTTTTTAATCCGTTATTGTGATATTATTGTGCAATCAAATTGAGTGCTTGAACGCGACTAATAATTCAACTATTTAATAAACGTAATTTTAATTCAAATGTACTGATGTGTACATGCAACCTGCATATTGCGTCATGCAATATACGTATTCGTACAGTGACGTCTCAAGGCCTAATTTGAATATACCATGTAAATATTTAAAGGGTGACATCTTTCGATCATGTGGTAGTTCATGGTGACATTTAACTTATAAAATAATAATATCAAAACAAATACTAATAAAAAACGAAGAGTACCTTAGTTAAAGTATGTTTTGACACTTTTAAAAGTATGGGAACGATATTTTTAAACATAAAAAAATCAGGCGTAGGTACAATGAACAATTTTAAAGGGGCGCTTTTCAAGGTTAATCATTACGTAACTGCTTATCGTGGGAACGCCGCACGGTCGAACTATGGGAAACGAGACGTAAACCGAAGTGCGGGACGCGGCCCGGATAGCGCGACAGGCCGTGATTCATTTATTACACTAGTTCGTTTTTGCGTAAACCACCTGAGTGTACATCAATTTTGCGTTTTTCGAGATAATTTGATCAAATATTAAGCACCTGTTTTTTTTAATTGATTTAGAACGAGAATCGACTAATGATTATCCTGTAAAAATATTGCTAGCGACTAACCAGTCGCATGGGTGTAGAATATTTGATTTTGATTCAGAGCGGTCAAAAAGATTGTCTCGTGTATGTATGTGCGTGATACTGACTTGCCGGCGGTGTAGAGGAGGCGGAGGGCGGAGTCGGGGTGTGCACGCAGCGAGTGCGCGGCGTCGGCGAGGGCGGCGCGGGGCGCGGCGGGGCGGAGCGCGGGGCTCCAGGCGCGCAGGGCGGCGTCGCGGCCGCAGCTCACCACCACGCGCTCGCCGCCCTCCCCCACCACGCACACGCCCGTCACCCACCCCTTGTGCGCGTTCATCACGCCCTACACACAACCGATACAACGTTCAATCATCGACAATATTTGACGGTATCTTGGAATCTCATCTACTGGTTTTTATATCTATACTAATATTATAAAGCTATAGAGTTTGTTGGGACTAATCTCAGGAAATACAGGTACAAAAATTCTTTCAGTCTCAGATAGCTCAGTTATCGAGGAAGGCTGTCATCACGGTAAAACCAATAAGAGTGGAGCACCAATAAAGAATATTTAAAAATTGTTTTTTTTTTGTTTTGACAAGTTTCGCTGCGTGTTAACGTTAGCTCAAAGTAACTATTCCACGCGGACAAAGCCGCGGGAACAACTAGTTTTACTCATAAGCTTGTGTTATTTCGCTCTATATTTTGAAATATTGATCGTATTTTATCTAATATAATTCGGTTATTTTTCACAAGTGCAATGGATGACAAATAATACTACGGAATATGGATTCTGACTTGCCACATTCCCAGGAAAATTTTAAAAAGACGACATTAACTTTTTAAAGCATTGAAATTATCGTAAGAATTTTTTAACATGCCTTTCCTTACCTGCTCGACGATGGCCGTTATAATCTACTAGAAGATTGATTGCCAAAAATCAAACAAAATTAAATAAAAAACCCTCGATATCTATCATTAATTATCCGTGAATTCGCATACTGAATGCCTACTCAATATCTACAATCTATTTTAAGTTCCTTCGGTTAGTGTCTTTTTGCATTGAGACATTACATAAGCTTTATGCGTAATTTTGTGATCTATTTTTTTTTAATGAGGTTATTGTTTTCAAGACCGTTTGTTTTTTAATCCTTTATGGCCATATTTAAGTTAATTCTTTATGAATAGATTTGTCGATATTTTTAAACCTGTGCAAATTCGGGATTTTTTTCCAATTAATTATACATAAATATTGTTTTTTCTAACATGATAAGAAAGATTGTACAACTAACGTGTGTGAGGGTGTTGTCGGTGAGGCTCCAGCGCTTGAGGCTGGTGTCCCTGGAGGCGCTGTACAGGACGTCGTCTCCGCAGAGAGCGAGCGCCTGCACCCCGTCGTAGTGCGGCGGCTCCAACAGACGACGGTTCGTACCTTCCCACACACCTATACGACCATTTATCTCAATTATTACCATAGATAACCATTATATTCTTCATTTCTGGTACGAATTTAAATTTACGTACGTATTTTTTTTTTAATATTATAGGAGGCAAACGAACAGACGGGTCACCTGATGGTAAGTGATCACCGCTGTCCATAGACTCTAGCGACACCAGGGGAGTTGCAAGTGCGTTGCCAGCCTGTTTGGGGGGGGGAGGAAAAGAGACGGGGAGGAGAGGGGGGTAGGCCTCCGGCGCTCTCACCGACCGAACGAAACGCAACAAAGCAAGCCCTGTTCCGAACGAAACGCAACAATGCAAGCACTGTTACTTCCCGTCGGTTTTCTGTGTATCAGGTAATACTATCCCGGGCAAGCCGACCCATTCATGCTGAAACCAGTAGTAGCTTCAGCGTGGCTCTACCACCTCCGAAAACGTATACACGTAGTTAGTTTATATTTACGATAAGAGATGGCGCGGTCACGAATTTTAACTAACTATCGTTGTTTTGTACCATAGTGAAAGTGACTTGTAGTCCTATGAAGCTGTAAAGGCCTATCAAGCCAGTAGCGTAGTCAAATAAAAAAATAAATAAAGAGAGTCAGTAGTCCGTTGAAGCTGTAAGGCGAATAACGTAGTCAGTTCGAAAAAAAAGTGAGAGTTAAAATTAGTGTTCTCTTCATCTACCCGTTCGAAGTGTGACATATTGAAGAGTATACGTTATAGTGAGTTTATGAACCAATACTTTAATAAAGTACGCACCAGTATCCAATGGCTGCACGTCAAGAGTCCTAACGTAATGGTCCTTCGAGCCGGTCGCAATGAGATCTCCATTAACACCGCGGCCGAGGGCCAAGCACATTACAGCTGCCGCATGTCCCGACCACAGTTTGCATACACACTCCAACCTGAAGATGAGATATACCCTTAAATCCTTAACTTTTGCTCATTGAGTACACGATTCGTTACATTTCAAAATGAGGTTAATGCAATTTTGATCGTTCATATAAAATGCTTAATTTCTTTAAGGTTTCCAGATTTTATACACCGAGAACGAAGAATAATCTTCATATTTTACACATACAAAACTTGAAGATCTTGAAAAATATTAGATTATTATAATATTATATTAGAAACGGCTAACATTGGATATGGCTTATTTTGAAATGTGATGAGTCACATATAGCATGATTCAGCAAGTATTAAAATAGTTATAATAGGTTCTTCAGAACTTGAAAAATAATGAAATCTGATAAAACTCTGAACGTAATTAAAACAGTTGTAGAAGTCTTTAACATGAAATAAAGCACTGCTTGTTTGTGTTACCTATTCAAAATTAAACGCCTATACGGTTCAGTCAAGTGTGGCACATATATACCCTGGGATTTAGTGAAGGACATGAATCAACCTCCACTATGAATACACCGCAAAACATGTAGACAAAATCGTGGAAAAAATGGTAATTATTTTTTTTACATTTTATTTAGGTCGTCTAACACATTTTAAATATATACGTTTTACATAGTGCAGAAGCCTGTAGTGATATTTACTTATGTTTATATGGACAGCTCAGGACAGTTCTCGAATAGAAAATATTAGACGAGGCAATGGCGAAAGCGGGGTGGTAGGGTTTTACAGCCCGACTGGATCGCAACCACCATGTATATGGTGAAAAAGCCCGTAATAGTGATTCGGTTCTGCGGGTCGCGTTTCGGAATCAACCTGTGCATATCCTGGCCGGATGCTGGCCGGCATGACAGCGGCGACCGGCGATGGATAGTATGTCATTCGGTGGTCGCCATTGTTTTTGGATTGTACTGTGCTTACCATCAGGCACAGTGCAGTCCCTTTGCCGTGTTACAATAAAAACAAAAAATAATTAAAAAAAAATTTAGCTACGCATCTGTCTGCTGTTATCTGCTACTGCATATTACCGATATTCACTGAATAGCAGTTTCCTTTGTAGACTACTTGTTCCTTCTAGTCAATATATTTCTGCAGGCCCCAATGCTTTATGAATTATCAAATTATTTATGGAGAATTTAATTATCAACATTTAGAAAAGGGAAACAAACAAAGAGATAGAACATGAAATGTCAACACTATGAAGAAGATTCAACTGAGATAAATGATATAGTGAGG
>MU161028.1:0-50930 GCA_015888305.1 Antheraea pernyi
CATAGTAGAATTCTAGTTACGCTGAGTATAATGAATTTCAGAGCTCCACTTTTTTTTTCGGCAAAATGACTGCACTATACCTGATGGTAAGCACAGTATAATCTAAAAACAATGGCGACCACCGAGTGACACACTATTCATCGCCGGTCGCCGCTGTCATGTCAGCCTGCGAAAGCTGGATATGCATAGGCTGATCCCGAAACGCGACCCGCAGAAGCGAATCACTATGACGGGCTTTTTCGCCATATACATGGTGGTTGTGACCCAGTCAAGCTGTAAAACCCTACCACCCCGCTTTTGCCATTGCCTTGTTCGTTATTCAGCAGGGTGCACCACTTGCAGGTGAGGTTGGCTTGGGTGTCTCAAGTCTTATGATGTTATTCTACACCCCTTACACCCCAACATTTGATAAGAGGAAGAGAATATAACAATATGAGTGAAAGTGTAAGTAAATTAGAACTTACCCATGTAAGACCGAGTGAGGATAAACCATCGGAGAGTAAGCTTCCTATGATACTTGCGTATGAGGTGCCGGTCGGGTAAAATGCATGGAAGTGCGGAGACTGCCAGTGGGTTATCTGAAATGCAATTTATGTAATACGCCATCTTTATTAACATTACAAATGTGAATATGAGTTTGTTTGTTTTCTACACATTCATGCCTCAACCGAGCATCATGTTTTGTGTAAAATAATAGAGTTGTTTTACTCTTGACATTTTTTGAAATTTTGAATGGAAGATTATTTCACTTTGAGAAAGAAATTATAATGTAGGTAAGGTCACGTGTAATGTAGTTATAGTATCTAATAAAGTTTTGTGTGTACTCTCTACGAAGAGTGATTGTCTCGAATTATTTGACGTAGTTTAAACACGATGGATTTAATTTATACTATAATTATCTTATACGCGACTGTAAATTTCATAAAGAAAAATAATACTTCAAATGCTTCATTTCGAACTAAATTAAAATTTATATACGTGTATAATTCAGCAGTTTAAGGATCGTAGAAAATATATATACTCCAATACAAAGCACGATATTAATACTTACTCCGGGTACGATAGTTTCATTGAAGTCCTTAAGAACTGTTTGCCATTCTTCTGGCTGTTCTGGTGCTTCTTCAGGAAGAGTGTTGATCAAAAATTCTGGTTCTATTGAAGGTAAAACATCACTGAAATAGAAACAGAATATTGGTTAAAAAAATAACATAACTAATGTGAAGAGCCACACTGAAGCTATTACTGGTTTCAACATGAATGGGTCGGCACACTCGGGGTAATACCACTCTCTCACAGAAACACCGACGTGAAGTAACAGTGCTTGCATTGTTGCGTTTCGGTCGGTTAGTGAGAGCGCCGGAGGCCATTCCCTTTCCCCTACCCCACCCTTCAAACACAGGCTGGCAACGCATTTGCGACTCCTCTGGTGTTGCAAGTGTCTATAGACGGTAGTGATCACTTAACAACAGGTGACCCACATGTTCGTTTACCACCTATGATATAAAAAAAGACGATTATAAGAATTTTGAAGAGAAGAATCTTGTAAGAAAAAGGTGAATATATATGAAGTGTAAAAATAATTTTATAATTTTGTATTAATATTTGGATTTATTTCAAATTATCTATCGACTGAAATGGTAGTAGTGTACTTCTTACTCATTCAATAGTTTATTTTGATAAAAGTGTTTTATAAGCAATAAAAACATATTATTTAAACAATATTACCATACAGTAAACCTTTTCTAATAGAGGACTCCTGCGTAAATTTAATATCAACTAAAAGAGGTCGGACGTATAAATTGCTATTTGAAACTTTTATTCATTATGTATTCCCACTATATGAGCAACTAACTAATACACGCAGCTTCGTCTGCGTCGTTTATTATCTTAACAATGTGTTTGATGTACAGAAGAGAAAATATAAAAATTACAGTTTCTTAAAACTTTATATGAAATTGAAGCTATCGTGATTTTTTTAAATAACGGTAATGAAATAAAACTAGTGTAATTGAATGAAATCTGTGTAGTTGTTTTACGTGATGCGCATACAAGGACAGACCTCTATAATTTTATTTTTATAGACTCCCCTGGTGTTGTTAGTGTCTATGGATGGTGTTGATCACTTAAAACCACTTGTTCGTTTGCCTCCTATGATATAATAAAATACTCTTTGTAGAACTCGAACCTATATCAATCACATCGTAGATTTTGTATATGAGTACACCACATTTAAGGACAACACATTTAAGGACAACACGATTTTGATCCGTGTGTGTAAACAATTTTCGCCCGGGGTAGTACCGTCCTCTCATAGAAAACCGACGTGAAGTAACAACAGTGCTTGCATTGTTGCGTTTCGTTCGGTCAGTAAGAGCGCCGGAGGTCCACCTCCCTACCCCTCCCCTTCCCCCCAACCACAGGCTGGCAATGCACTTGCGACTCCCCTGGTGTTGTCTATGGACGGTGGTGATCACATAATATCAGGTAACCCACATGTTCGTTTGCCACCTATGACATAAATTCGAGGCAATTATATAAACTTATTTTACAATAGCATATCTTCTCTTAGATAAAGTTTATATAAGATTTCTTAATAAATTTGTGTTTGTCATACTTTTTGAAGTGTCTTTAGCCCCGTTTTTGATAATGCAAAAACTTATGGGTTCGCGTCACCGATTACCTCGACATGCTCGCGATATAATGCGCCACACTAGCGACGCGTAGTGTAGCGGCCTATGCACATGTAATATTGATATTTTGTATTGAACCTCTGCAGCCCATCGTATTTTTCATTAATTAATAAACTGCATAAAAATGTACCTATATAATTATTGCTTGCAATGCCAATATATGTGAAAACCAGGCTAGTGTTAATAATTTCAATTTACAAATTACGAAATTAAAAGAATTCAGTCTACAATTGATAATTCAGCCTACAATTGATTTAAAAATTCTATAAAGAACACAGTTATTCCATTGTTTTGAGTTTTCATTTCTGGCGACAATCCCTATGACTATTTTTTATTTGCATTAATGATAGTGTTTTTCCGTATTCATTTATATTTCTATATATGAAAACTTGTAATTGGAATTTTTCTCTATTCCTCTTTATTATTTATTATACTGTTAGCACTTTGACTGCCACGCCGTTAACACTTTGACTGCCACGCCGTAATTACACATTTATTTTAGGACGTCACGGATGAATATTTACAATTTTAAAAGATCTAGCGCTCCGGTCACCAATAATCACCGTGGCGTCCGCGTCACAAGATAAACCGTGGCCGATTATACATGACCAACGTGACAGTTAATAAAGCATAGCTATTTTTTACGTCATTTATCGCATTGTTAGCTATAAGTAATAATAATGAAATAAATAAAACAATATCTGCCTAAATCACATCGAAATAAATTATAAACAATTGATGAAAAATTACACCTGTTGACAAATTCAGAGTGCACCTGCAGAGCGTCTGCAGAATCGTGATGGCGTCGTAATGTACGTAATAACAATTTAATAGTTGGAACGCTTCATGTCGTGAGCCTCGTGTTTTTACATAGTTAAGTCACTACAAACAATAGAAGCCTGTAGTGGAAACTAACCAGACGTTGATTAATTAATGCTGCAATGACAACACTAAACTAACTATAATAATAGTCAATCTAAAGGGGTACAAATGTTCATCAATGTACTTATAAGTATTATTATAATAAATGAAAACTGACAATAAAATAATTTTGACAAATTATATACCTCAACCTTCCTCATGAATTACTTTATCTACTGGTGAAAGCCGCATGAAAATCCGTTCACTAGTTTTGAGTTTCTCGCGAACAGACAGACAGACAGACGCTGTAGGGAACTTTGTTTTATAATATGTAATGATTATTAGTTCTCAAGTTTAACGGGTGTTAATTTATACTACTGTTAATTGAAATATATGTAAAATTAGTTTTAGTGAATTCGTTACAACATTATAAAAATGTGGGAAAGTTTTAATATTTTTATTCCAATTGTGTACCTACAGCAATGGTCTAAATCAAAATATAAAAGAGCATATTTTATGAAGTATCAGCAAAAATATCCCCTTTAGATTTTATTTTCTCAAGTATCTAGAGAATAACATTTCTTATTCTAATTTTTAAGTCAATATTTAATAATAAAATAACATTGTTACTTGCAACGTACGTTTCATCGTAGCATTACGACTTACGCTTACTGCCCGAGGCTTTACTTTCGATATTTGATGAAAAGTATGAATCATATAAATGAAACAAGAAGGACACATATTTTTTACTTTTCTCCGCCTTAAAGATGTTTTTTTTTTAATATCACGAAAGTAAATAAATATTTAGTAGTTTTCAAATAATTATACTCATTTTTGTACCTTTTGATAGCTCATAATTTTTGCTATTATTTTTATGCAATTTACAACTTTGGCATATTTAAAAAAAAAGTTCTATAGGTTTAAATTTCAACAAAATACTTAGAAGATTTTGCACGTTGTTGAACTTTTGTCCACTATGACAATATCACAACCATTGAAATAGGTTTAATAAATGTATTGTTTAATTTGGAATTAGACAATTAGTATAGAATGCCCCCATAATATTTTTAGTTTTACGGTAGAGATGATTATAATTTGTATTTTTACACCTTAACGACGAGTGTAGAATATACATTTATATGTAAATTAAAAGTAAATATGTTTATATAAGTGTTATTACAATCCTTGAAAATTAATTAAAATATTTAAGTAAAATTAACACTGTGGTTATTAGTTCATTCAGTTTATCAATTAAGGAATTATATTGTTATATACAATAAACGTACTCAAGGGAAAATGAAAAAAAATCGACACTTTTTGATTAAATTTGATTAAATTTTGTTTAAATGTTGTTTGATATGATCAATAATAAAATGCAGCTCAGAATTTTCATCCTCAGTAAATGCTAACGTTACGACGTTTTATCGTAAATACCTTGAGTACTATTGCATGTGAACATGTTCCTTGTTACAATATTTAATCTTCTTACAAGATAATGTTTGTGTTTCAAGGAAAAATAAATTATATTCATAGTTTTCATTTTGCCATGGTATTGTTTAAGCGGATCGCAACATTTTTTAAATTCTCCTATGTTCTTATGCGATCATTTAAATAAGATTTTATTTGCCGTCTATATCGCTGGTTAAAAATTAATCTTCAAGAATGTGTTTTGTTGATATCCTTTTATAATATTAGAGTATTATAAATGTAAATGTGAGTTTATTTGTTTGTTACACTTTCAGGTCTTAACTACTTAATCGATATTCGTGAAATTTTGCATACAGATTATTGGAAGTACAGAATCGGACATAGAGTACCTTTATCTGAAAAGTAATGTTTTTTTGTGATAGGTCAAATCTAAATTAATACGCGCGAAGCTACGGGCAATAGCCTAGTAGTACATTACATTTATACATTACAGTACATTTATGGGAAAGTCTTGATTTAAAGGAATTTTAAATAAGTTACATTCGTAAAGTATGCTAATTACCTAGTTACAGCTACAGTTTAGTCTTTATATTAACATAGTATATAACCCGTTATCCTGTACTTTAAAAATAATTCGCACAATCCTTTTACTTAGATCTTTAATTTATTTTTCGCCGCGTGTTATTACCTTGACTCGAACTAGTGTCCGCCTTTCTACTCTGTCTTTTCCAATTCACACGAACATCCCATGATGCTAAAAACCAGCTTCAGCATCATTTCGTATCAAACAATAGTTTTCTCAAGCACGTAAAATACGTAATTAATAACGTTGACACAGATCTTCCTTTTCAAAATTTCTTTAATATAAAATGAATGACATAAGATTTAGAAAATAATTATAAAAATTAATCAAGAATTACGATCATCATTGGTTGTTATCATTATTTCATTACATAATATAAAACAAAGTCCTCTGCCGCGTCTGTTTGTCTGTTCGAGATAAACTCAAAAACGACTAAACGGCTTTTCATGCGGTTGTCACCAGTAAATAGAGTGGTTCATTAGGAAGGTTTAGGTATATCATTTGTCAAGGTTTTTTTTTAATCAGGCAGAACATCGTCCGCCGGGCCCGCTAGTAATTTCATAAATAGGTATTTAATTCTAAATTTCTAAATTGTAAATGTTCTGTAATAAAAAAAAAAACACTAAACGAAGAATAATAAAGACGAAATATTAATAACGTTTTCTGACAAATCAAATAAACGCCTTTACAAAATTGCTAATTAAACGTAACCCGATTTAAAAAAAGTCAAGATCAAGGCACTGTTCCCGTTTCAAGGTGTAGGTGAAGGCTCGATTTAAGTAACATATCGTGAACATTATTGAAATAGATTTACTCACCGGTCTCTTATATTTTCTATGTAGTCTGCTAGAGTATCGATCGCCGCTCTTCAGAAACTGTTGAGCGTTCATTTTACACGAAACCACAGTCTTTTTCACCGATTATAATTTCGTATGTTTTAATAAAGTTTTTAAAGGTTAAGTTTAAACATAATTTATTGTAATAAATGAACGCGATCGAAGCTACGCGACGTGTTTAAGTCAGTTAAAGTATGGAGTTTATGTAACGTAGCACAAGAAGTTAAGAGGACGATTTGTAAGACAATGATGGCGAGATCTGGCGAGAGGTAGATTTATAGCCGCATACTAGCGCTTTCTACAATGTTGGAAAGCGCCTTCGCCTGATCACTAATTATTTTGTGAGTTACTCAGGTCAGCGACAGACGTACGATAACAACAAAACCGTCGCTTTAAAAATACAATCCTTAAAGATTCAGTAATTTCATATTAACTTTAATAATATTTATAATGAGGAATATATTAACTTTAACCCAAACCCGTATTCAATAAAAATCTAATTGAATTTTACTCATGAATTTTCATGTTTGCTACACAATTCATTACAATTAATGCAATGGCAATACGTAAATAAATAAAGCTGTTTAATAATAAGGTAAATAAAATTAAAAATCCTATTCACTAATTTGGGGTGTTGATATTTTTATCCGACTTCAGAAGCAGGAGGTTTTCAATTTGTCTGAATCTTTATAATTTTTATTTACACAGTATTTCGTGATTTTTAACTTTTTTTTTTCTCGAACTGATTACGCTATTGACCTAGCAAGTTCTTAACAGCTTTGGACTGTCATTTTTAACAGACTTGGAGAAATCTTTCTTTATTGGAAAGAAGATAGTGAGATATTAATTTCATTTCATTACACCTTAAACTTCGATATACCAAAGAACTACTCAAAATCAAATAGTAAATGTATATTGATAGTTTTATAACAAGCTAAGACTGAATATGTAAATACCTACCTGATTACTGTAAAAGACATTGGGGTGCATTTATTAAAGTAAATTTCTTTACGTCGGCTTTATTCTTTGTTAAAATTTTCTTTTTTTTTTTTATGTCATAGGTGGCAAACGAACAGGTGGGTCACCTACTGTTAAGTGATCACCACCGTCCATGGACACTAACAACACCAGAGGAGTCGTCAGTGCGTTGCCATCTTTTGGAAGGAAGGGTTAGGGGAGGGAAAGGGAGAGGAGAGGGAGGGGAGGTGGGTCTCCGGCGCTCTCACTGACCCAACGAAACGCAACAATGCAAGCACTGTTACTTCACGTCGGTGTTTCTATGAGAGGGTGGTACTACCCCGGGCGAGCCGACCCATTCATGCTGAAACCAATAATAGTTTCAGCGTGGCTCTACCACCAACAATATTGAACAATTGAACAATATTATAAAATTATTATTTATTTAGTTATTAAAAAACAAATATACGCTTTGAAATTAACGCTCTAGATTTAAAATATAATGTAATTTATAGAACGGTTAATTATTATTGTTGCTTTACCCATACAATTAATTCTGAAACTCTAATGACCATTCAGAAATCGTGATCACGTCGTTTCCTTGCCTATGAAAATTTGAATTTTATTATATTTATTATTGATACCTATTATTTTATTAGGGTTCACTTGAAGTTAATATTTTAAATGACATTTTTGTTTTGGCAAATTATATATTTTTTTTAAATTGAATACCAACAACGTGTCTTCAACAGTGTCTGTATATTGTATACTAACTTAAAAGGAGGTGGCTTTCGAGGTGGTAGAGCCACGCTGAAGCTATTACTGGTTTCAACATGAATGGGTCGGCTCGCCCGGGGTAGTACCACCCTGTCGCAGAAAATCGACGTGAAGTAACAGTGCTTGCATTGTTGCGTTTCGTTCGGTCAGTGAGAGCGCCGGATAACCCATCTCCCCTCTGCCTCCTTCCTTCCCTACTCGCCCTCCCCAAACACAGGGTGGCAACGCACTTGCGACTCTTTTGGTGTTGCAATTGTCTATGGACGGCGGTGATCACTTAACATCAGGTGACCCACATGTTCGTTTTTTCTTTTTGATACATTGTTCATTGTTGCTCCGCTCCTATTGGTCTTAACGTGATATATAGCCTATAACTTTCCTCGATAAATGAGCTATCTAACACTGAAAGATTAAAAAAAAATCTGTAGTATCAGTAGTTCCTAAGATCAGCGCGTTCAACCAAACAAACAAACAAACTTTCCAGATTTATAATATTAGTATTTAGTATAGATAAACTACCACTAAGTAGAGGAAAGTGGTACAAAATGATCCTCTTACGAATGTCATATATAAATAGCTCTTCGAGTAATAATTTTACTGATAAACCTATCTATTGGCATAAGCAAATGTAAAATATAGTTATCCCAGTTAAAATAAAAAATGACAGTAAACAGTTTACTTTTATTTTTAATAAAAATATGAGTACCGAAATACAAAGGTACATTATTCACTAAATTCCTCTTTTAGAAAGTATATTATTTATATAATTTTTTTCAATTAATAAACTTTAAAAAACTAGTATTCAAAAGTTAGAGTTTCATCAATTTTGTAGTTTTTATGTTATTCTACTTATTCAAGTGAAAAACCAATTCTAATATTTTGTTGTTTTATAACTCGTCTTTTTAAAACTATAAACATCACAAAGTACTTATTTACTGGTTATTTTATACATTCTCGTGACATTCCAGAGCGTATAATGCTTTCTTTATTATGTCGCATAGTGGTTGTAACATAATTTCAAGGAATAAAGAAATTATTAAATAGTACATGAATTAATATCATTACATAGTATAAAACAAAGTTCCCTACCGCGCCTGTCTGTCTGACTGTTTGCGATAAATTCAAAAACTACTCAACGGATTTGCATGTGGTTCACCAGTAGATAAAGTGATTCATGAGGAAGGTTTTGATATATAATTTGCCTAGCATTTTTTTTAATCAGGACGGGACAACGTCTTCCGGACCCGCTTGTTAACAATAAAACATACTCGATGTTAGCAATTAATTTACCTAAATTGTTTTACTCCAATTTCTAGATGACATTGCTAAAATCGAAAAAACGGAGGTAATCGTTGTAACTTTTAACTTGGTTTAGCTTGTACCGGTATCCTCCATATACACAGTATCATAAAATCAATATATGGAACACAATGTTTGAGTTACGTGGCAATAAAAACATATTTTTGTTTACATTTACTGTTATAGCTGTTTGAAAGAAGACTTAATGAACAAGTTATGTAATATTTTTCAATAGCATATTTACATGGAAAACATGAACAAAAGAGAAACAATAAATATGAAGGATATTATTTCTGAATAATATTTCTAATTTTTTCCTTTTTTTGTTAGCAATGAGTATAGCTTTTCCTTTTAGCTACGTACTTTTACCATCTTGAAGTGTATATTTCCCATTAATAGCCTTACCTTTTCAGCTGGAAACTCTTTCCATATATTTTTAAAACTATTAACCAACTACCGCTGACTACATATCTCCTGCTCACTCTCTACAGTTTAATTTGAATTGATACGCACGTGTGTTCTGAGATTTACAAAACAATACGTTCAAGTACTATGTCGAGAAGATTTTACTTTTAATTTTATTATACGGTGGATTATTAGGTGAACAATAGTAACATTTGGAAGTTACACCCCTCTCTATACATCTACTAAAATATCAGTTTTTATAGATGTCATAAAGAAATAAATAGTTATATTTAAAATAATATGTAAAAAAACAGATACATCTGATCGAGTGTTCGATCAGTACCCGGATCTCCTCGAGACGTTGTGTTCCAAATCGACTTTAGTTTTAACGTTCATAAGCACCTTCTATAGGCATAATGTTAATGATTTAAAACTATGCCGTTCGCTGTCTACGGTAACAAGATAATGCGAATGTTTCAATAAACAGGGATTCGCTAAAATTCATGTGTGTATTGGTATTGTTCTGTATCATAATATGCATAATATGAGGCAGCTTCCTACATTATAATCTTTTGGATGCATGATTCTGAAGACCGCTCACCACTTCTTACAAGTCATTATCACAAAATATTTTGATTTATAGCAGCATATTAATTTGTCTATGTTTTGGTGGCATATTGACTTTATTATTGAATATGTTCAAAATTATTTATTAAACATTAATTAAAAAAGGTTTTTTTTTTTGTAATGCTAAACGATTCTAAGTAAATCAAGGGACAAGGAACACAGATTTAAAAAACTTTGATTTTATAAAGAAAAAATACTAATTATGGCCAGCCTCTGAGTTAATTACATAGTATAAAACAAAGTCCCCCCGTCTGTCTGTCTGTTCGCGATAAACTCAAAAACTACTGAACAGATTTTCATGCGGTTTTCACCAGTGGATACAGTGATTCGTGGGGAAGGTTTTAGTATTTGTCAAGGTTTTTTTTATAGTCAGAGCGTCAAGGTTTTTTTATAGTCAGGGCGGGGCAGCGTCTGCCGTGTCTGCTAGTTTAACATAAATAAGTTTAACAAAGAGTTTATGACATCAGTTTTTATTCGGTGAATTAATCACTTATCGAAAAATAACGGAGAAATAGGAATATCTAAACTCTTACTTCAGCTTTATAGACCGTTATATAATACAATTTACTTCGGATTTAATAAAAAACACGGTAACAGTTCAATAAAAAATATGTATACAGAATTCAATTTTGTAGTACGATTAGTTACTTTATCTATTATATGGCTCGAGTAGCGTGCGCTTTTATTCTTCCTTGTAGAGTTGACGTATAAAATAAATAAAGAGGTGAAGGACACTATATTACAGATATACTGAAAAGATATTTTAGCTATACAACTATTTATTCATCTATACTAATATTATAAAGAGGTAAAGTTTGTGAGTTTGTGACGTTGTAGGGGGTAAACTCAGGAACAACTGGTCCAATTTGAAAAATTCTTTCAGTGTTATATAGCTCATTTATCGAGGCAGGTTATAGGCTATATATCATCACCCTACCAATAGGAGCGGAGCAACTATGAAGAATCTTTCAAAATCTGGGTATTTTTTGAGGCTAGTTTCTAGATAAAACTTGTTAAATGTAGGGAGAGTGGACAGTAGCTATAATTACCTTCGATATGTAAAATCTTATATACTTGTATTATTCTTCGAAGTCGTGGTGGTCTACCCGGTGGAGTATCGTTTCGTTGTCCGCAGGTTCGAACCCCGGCATGTACCAACGAATTTTTCGGGATTCGCGGACTTTTACTAATTTAAATTGGTAATACTATCGGCTGACGGTGAAGGAAAACATCGTGAGGAAACCTGAACCTGAGAAATGTTTTTGTAGTACTACTATATGTGAGACATAGAACTATGGATTTTCGTCAATCGTGAATACGTCGTGGGCTGGCGTGGTGATTACACCCATACCTTCCTTCGAGAAGGGGCCTATGGCCCTACTGTGAGTCTCTCACAGACTGATGATGATGATTCTTCGATCCATGACATCTATCTAATCATCTTTAAAATGTTCAAAAGTCATGCGCCACTTAATGAAATAACACTGTACTAATTAAAAAAATGCAGACGTGTGCATAACAAGATATCTATTTTATTTAGAATCAATACAATATGGAAATGTGACCATGTTTCTTGGTACGGGGGGTTGGATGCTATGCACAGATACTTGCTTTTAATTATTTTTTTCAATTTTCAATTGGGCTCTACAATAACTACTAAAATATTAAACATCATCTTCACATCATCGATTTTCCGAATATTTCGTTCAAGCGGCATATTTAGTAGTACTTAATGTCAAAATGCTTTTGTAGGGTAGATCTAATTTGAGCGAATGTGATTTTTGAAAATGATATCCGCTAAAAGTGACTGTGAAAACAATGACTTGTATGGTGCTAATAAATATATTGATATACACAAAATGATAATCAACATGTAGTTTCCTATCAGTTCTTTGCGATAACTGGATTGTTTCGCAAATCACTGGGAGCGTCCTAACAGTCATGAGAACTTTCTCAGATACTGAATTGAGTAAAGAATGTTTTGATCTCGATTTGAATAACTTTGTCATAAAAACCCCCTTTATATGTAACTAGCAGGCCCGGCAGACGTTGTTTCGCCCTGATCATGAAAAAATCCTTGACAAATTATATACTAAAACGTTCCTCGTGAGTCAACCTATCCACTGATGAAAATCGCATGAAAATCCGTTCGGTAGTTTTTGAGTTTATCGCGAACAGACAGACAGACAGACAGAATGATTTGATGAGGGATCTAATTGAATTATTCGTTTCTTATAAACAGTATATAGCAAAATGCCATTTTTTTAATTGTAGCTAGGCAAAGTGACTGCACTATGCCTGATGGTAAGCACATTACAATCCAAAAACAAAACAACACCAAACAACAAAACAAAAACGTCAGTCGTCGCTGTCATGCCGGCCTGCATAAATGCCTCTTCATTTACACTTGATTGATCAAATTGATTTATGAACCATACATTTCGTATCGTCAATTCTGGAATGTGGAATATATTTGTATATGTCTACTCATATTGTTTAAACCAATCAATATATGAGACAAAATAATTTAAGACTCTATGTTACTAATTACGTAGATGGTAGAGCCACGCTGAAACTACACAGAGTACGTTATATAAATAGAGGTCGCACTCATTCTTTCCAATCAGCGCCTCTATAATACAAGTTTCGAACTAACATCTGTTGGTTATAAATGTACATTTATAGCTATGTATGTATGCATACAGCGGTACTACGTAAATCGTATACAAGTTCTTGATCATTTTTATTTGTAATGAATATATTCATCGCAGATCTAAATCCAAGTATGTATATGCAGGAGCCAATGTATATAAGTAGATCCGGAGATAGATAAAATTGTTTGTGGGAGGCAAGCTAATTTAAGGGAGCACGCTCTCGTAACAGATACGTAAACAAAATAAATGAAAACAAATGTTTGAAAGTTATCAGTTTGAAATGTCACAATTAATTGTCATCCATCATCTTTTGTTATCAAACTTGTCAAAAAAAATAATATAACAGTGCCATCTAGAGAGTGGATTGATAACCAAAAATAGACGAGCCTTTTCCATACAAATCCGATTCTGAGAAGTGAAAATAGCGTGTGAAGCTATTACCGGTTTCAGCATGAAGGGGTCGACTCGCTCGGGGTAGTGCCACCCTCTCACAGAAAACCCTCGTGAAGTAACAGTGCTCGCATTGTTGCGTTTAGTTCGGTCTGTGAGAGCGTCGGAGGCCTACCTCCCCTCCCTCATTCCCCCCTTCCTCCCAAATACAGACTGGCAACGCACTTGCGACTCCCCTCGTGTTGTTAGTATCTATGAACGGCGGTGATCACTTATAATCAGGTGACCAGCCTGTTCATTTGCCTCCTATGATATAAAAAAAAAACGAATGCATACAAATGTGGATTTTTAACACGCCGACGCGACGCTCCATAATCTATAACCCTGCATAAGCACGTACAAGGCATTCAATTCTATTGTTATCACACTTGCGGCAATGTTACGATGGAAGCGTACGATATACCTATATTCTATTTGTGTAATGCCTACAGTGATACTTTTTATTAGTTTCGAGTTCATTTATATATTTTATATTGATGGACAACGAATTAACAATTTAAATTACTCAATACTGACTTTTATTAAAAGTTGTTCTAGACTTTAATAAATTCCATACTAAAGTTATAAATACAAAAATAACTCTGTCTGTCTGATTGTTATTTGATCTGAAGGATAGCTTTTCATCTTGATTATGCCAAAAATATGCAGTCGGGTTCACGGGAAAAGGTAGTTTATATAATTTACATAATTATAATTCTTTGATAATAGGTATGTTAAAATCTACCTTTTATTATATTAACTAGCGAAACGTCCTGGCTTTGCTCGGATACAATATACGAATGTGGTGTCATACGTGTCTAAATGATTCAAGTCAATTTATTGGCCTTTTGATATTTACAGTTCATTAAAGTCATAAATGTAAGAATCTTCATATAAACAATATTTTTGTTACGTGTAATTTTAAATCTATGATATATCCTAAGATATTCATCGAAAATATATCATGTAAAGAGCAATTTTGAGAACATTAAATGCAGAACATAAGTAAAGTATTTAATTCGATGAGAATTTATGTTATATGAGTCAAAATAGCGTCAAAAATGATCAATTATGGTCTAATAATATGTATAACATAAAAATAATTACTGTGGATTATCCTATGAATGTAGACACATGCCATTAGCGTTATCAGCAAAAGTGCCTGAAAACTGTACCTAAAATATAGGAATACATCGACTTTTGTCTACTTTATATAAATATAGCTGACCCGTGCCCACTTCGTTGGGCGGTAATACGTAAGCATGGAATGGTTATTTTGCGCTAAAACGCAGCGGAAGCTCTGAAAAGGAAAAAAATACCCCGATTTTGCAACATTCTTTATTGCTGCTCCGCTCCTATGGGTCTTAGCGTGATGATATATAGCTTATAACCTTCCCTGATAAATGAGCTATATAACACTGAAAGAATTTTCCAAATTGGACCAGTAGTTCCTGAGATTACCCCTTACAACATCACAAACTCACAAACTCTACCTCTTTATAATATTAGTATAGATGCTATACTTCTATTATAAATATAAACTTTCCAAAAGAAATTCACTAAATGGTAATGAAAATCGTGTTAAAATTCAGTACGTAGTTTTGAAGAACAAAGTGGATACGCACACAAACACGAAAGGTGACTTTATAATAATTATTAATTATAGATAGATAATAATAAAAGTAAGTTGATATCCATATGAAAATACTTACTGAGCATAATTTTTAAACGATTGTATTCAAATTAGATTGAATATGTGTACGATAATTTTTAACTCGTTAATATAAAGTTACTTTTGAATTCGAGATTTCTTAACGTTGATAAATCTTGTTTATATCACAAACGTTTAGAAAGTCATAGCAAAATCGTAGGTGATTCAAAATAATATTTGCTAAATATATTTATTGTGTTATTAGTAGTATTTCTTATATTCAATAATGCCAATTACTTTACGTGAAGGTATGTTCGTATAAAAGTAGATACGTTGTCCTTGTAACCCTAGTTATGTTTTTTTTGTATGTTTTATGCACGCACACTTTCAAATCACTTAGCCGGCTACGTGTACGATTTTTTTTTTACAATTTGCAAACCAGAAACTACGTCTTAGTTTATAAATCTTTTAAAAGTCGGTTTTCCGTATGCCCGAAAAAAATGTGATCTGACGATATGTAATCTGAAAATATAATGAAATATTTTTAAATATTCTAAATTATTTTCATCATCATCATCATCATCTGCTTGTAAGAGACCCACGGGCCATAGGCCTCTTTCCAAAGCAAGGTATGGCCATACTCACTACGCCAGCCCATGATCTATTAACGACTTCAAGCTCCGATAAATCCACAGTTCGATGTGTTTTTCCACGTACAGTGGTATTACAAGAACATTTCTCAGGTTCAGGTTTCCTCACGATGGTTACCTTCACCGTTTTTTTTTGTTTTTATATATCATAGGAGGCAAGCGAACAGGTGGGCCACCTAATGTTAAGTGATCACCACCGTACATAGACACTTGCAACACCAGAAGAGTCGCAAGTGCGTTGCTACCCTGTGTTTGGGAGAGGGGGAGTGGGGAAGGGAGGAGGGGGAGGGGTGATGGGTTATCCGGCGCTCTCACTGACCGAACGAAACACAACAATGCAAGCACTGCTACTTCACGTCGGTTTTCTGCGAGAGGGTGGTCCTCCTCCGGGCGAGCCGACCCAATCATGCTGAAAACAGCTTCAGCATGGCTCTACCACCTACAAGTAGCCGCCAGCCGATAGTGTTACCAATTTACATTAGTAAATGTACGCAACTTCCGAGAAGTTCGTTGGTGCATGTTGATGATCTAACCTGCGAGTATAGGATTGATATTCCACGGGTCAAGCCAATCGACCACCACGTTTTTAGGTTTTTTTTTTTTTTATGTCATAGGTGGCAAACGAACAGGTGGGTCACCTGCTGTTAAGTGATCACCACCATCCATGCACACTAACAACCCCAGAGGAGTCGTAAGTGCGTTGCCATCTTTCGGAGGGAAGGGTTAGGGGAGGGAAAAGGAGAGGAGAGGGGAGGGGAGATGGGTCTCCGGCGCTCTCACTGACCGAACGAAACGCAACAATGCAAGCACTGTTACTTCACGTCGGTTTTCTATGAGAGGGTGGTACTACCCCGGGCGAGCCGACCCATTCATGCTGAAACCAGTAATAGTTTCATCTAAGGTAATAAATAGGTTATCTTAATAAAAAAAACTGTTTACAAAGACAAGCCCAACGATCAAAGAGAGAAACAGGCGATGAAAGGCACCACAATCTTGACCTACTACGATGTAAAAATTATCCAATTCACGGGGAAGGCCAATGCCAGTATGAAGTGTAGTGATTTCATAAGAATAATAAACCGTTTGCGGGTTCCGGTATTGAAATAAATGAATGCTTATTTACTAGTTTTGTAGCTACAACAATAAATTACCACTTTAAATTCGATTCGTTTTTTGTCACATGGTACATGATTTCAAAAATTTAAATTGTATGATCGCTAAACGAAGTTTTAGGATACTGTAGAGTAGTTATAAGAGTTTTTCCGGGTTTGTAAGTTTTAATTCAATCGACTAGGTATGATGTAAGAAGGAAATAGACGATTTTATGTGTGCTACTTTTATTGTGTTTGTTATAATACCTATTATAATTATATTGCATTTACTCGGAGAACGTATACATATAAACGTTTTATATGTAGGAATATTTTTTTATAGAGAAGTAGGCCGGCAACGCACCTGTGATTCTTCTCGTGTCGCAGGTATCCATGGACGGCGGTGACCAGTTAATATCAGGTGACCCGCAATTGACGCCAATGGTATAAAAAAAGGTAGTTGTTACTGCTAGCTCTGTGTTGCGGAGACTTTATAAGGATACAATCATCATTATTTATTACATAGTATAAAACAAAGTCCCCTTCCACGTCTGTCTGTCTGTCTGTTCGTGATAAACTAAAAAATTACTGAACGGATTTTCATGCGGTTTTCACCAGTGGGTAGAGTGATCCATGCCGAACGTTTTAGTGTATAATTTGTCAAGGGTTTTATAATCAGGGCGCGACAACGTCTACCGTGTCCGCTAGTTAAGATATAAAAAGCACTTGGAGAAGCAGTACAAGAAGAAGAGTCTTCAAAGAGATCATATGGAGATCACACAAATAATAGTCCTGTATGAGATTGGAAGCCACTACACACATCGCGGCGACCGCTTAAACTACTACAGTCAGAAATGTGTTAATGTCGAGTTCATATGCTATAGTTGTGTTAAATTTTATGACGTAAAACATACTACAGAATGTATATAAACAATGATCAGAAACCGTGAAACATGAATCAGTGTCGAGTCATGGCTGAATAGTTCGGCCAAGGCAGTTGGCGACGCAGTGCGGTAACGATCACCGACATCTCCTAGTTTCCGACAATCGCGCTTCATTGGTGCAATTTCATTCTTCCGCAATAAGCATCGTCCTGTCTGGCCAAATAACATTCATCATACTTTGAAAGATCATATAAAATTTGCAGGCAGAGTTTTTAGATGCCTATTATGATGTTCATTGTCGTAGTACGCGTTGGAAGTGCTTATAATTTACTAGCAGACCCGGCAGTCGTTGTCCCGCCCTGATTATAAAATAATCCTTGACAAATTATATACCACTGGCGAAAACCGCTTGAAAATCCGTTCGGTAGTTTTTGAGTTTATCGCAAACAGACAGACAGACAGACACGGTAGGGGACTTTGTTTTATACTATGTAATGATGTTTCCAGTGTATTCCTTAAGACGGGATCAATCAAACTGACAGGGATCTTGTTAAAATCTATTGTAGAGTATCTATGACCAGGCTTGGCGAGCGCTGGCCTCCTTCTGCCAGGAGGTCATCTCGCAGAAGGAGACGGCTGAGAGGGCCCGCCGGGTAGACCCTCTAAGTGACCCTCTCCGCCACCGTAGTCGGACCTGAGGGGATGGACCGGGAGGCCCATCTCCTCATTGCACAGGTCTAGCGGACGAGGGGAGGCAGCTGGTGTGTACCCAGTCTGCCTCTCTATAGGTAGGAGCCCAGCGGTAACCTTCCGCCGGGCGGACTGTTGGGGCGGCTCTACAAGGTTGATTAGCATTGTACGATCCCTTGCCGCCCCAACAATCACGATCTGTCGGTACACCGTGGGGTTTTAGTCCGTGTGAGTCGGACATAAACCACCCTCTCCCCCGGGAGGGTGGCGTATTCATAAAGGACTTCCCCACGCTAATAAAAAAAAAGAGTATCTATCTGCGTTTCCGCCAGTTGCAACCAGATGGTTTTTTAGGTTTAATGTGTTACTATTCTTTAGGCCATATTATGACTTAAGATCAGTCGTGATTATGATCAAGGGCTATCGCATATCCCACAATAGTAAGAATTGAAAATATAATTAACATTTTAACTTGTATATTAATTTATTCAAGACAAAATTACATAAAATGTTAATAAAGTAATGAACAAAATAACATATTGTAAACTACGTATAAAAATTTGTGAACTTTAAAAAATAAATAAACATATTAAAGATTGAATTATAATAGTTTTTGATGAACACCATTTTTCATAAATAAAATTTATATATAATTAATTCAAAATGTCATTACTAGCTTCTATAAAAAATATTCTGTAACTACGTATATCCATGTCGTCATCAGAAGTCAGTGTAAGCGAAAATTTTTCAGACTTGTCATTTGGTGGTATTGTTATTGGTAATGGTAAAACAGCCCCTGTGTGTTGTGATAACGTTACATTGTCGATTCTTGGTAGAAGAGTTCGCGATGAAATACGATAAGTGGTTTCATTGCGGAATATGTGCAAGATCTCGGACATATTTGTACCTCCTTCCTTCAATAACATGGTCAAAATTATTTTTCCAGTTGTACTTTCTGTAATAGAAAAACGTGTTAGCAATATGATGCAGTATAGGATCAATTCAGGTAAGTGACAGAAAATTACCTATTAGAGAATCGAATATTTTTAGCATAATTTCTGATGCGTTTTCAAGTAAAGCGTAACGTAACGATTTCACCATTAATTCATTGCGATGTGGTATCATTAGAACTGTGCTTCTATAGCATTCACAGGCTTCACCGCAACTGCAAGGATCCATTGGCCATGTCTGCACCTTGGCTTGAAGTGTATCTATCGCTATGTCCCAACGTGGTTGCGTGGTTACTCTAATAAAAAACTGACCAACTTTACTTTTGAACCAAATCCACGAATTGCCAATTTGCGTGCTTAAACATATTAGTTGAAGATATAACTTGTGCTCTTGTGTTTCCTGTCCACTCTCCTCTGGGATGCCGGTCAATGTTATTTCTTTATCTATGAGACTGAGTCGTCGTAGATAAAATTTAGGTTTATTTATTACTTCAAAACTCACTGGGATTGTTGGTTCATTATCAGTGAGGAAAATGGTAAATGTTGCAGAAACAGAAAAAGGTGAAGAAACTAAAATATCTACTTTGTTAGGACGGTATAAAGGTCCAGTAACTTTACATTTTCTAATAGGATTCAGTAAGCCAACATATCCATGAAGTAAAAAGACTATGTAGGTATCGAAAATCCTTGTTTTATTATATCCGTGAACTAGAAGTACACATGATTCTTCGTCAACAAAGTTTGCGGTATATTTGATACTTAGAAACATTTTCTTTGCATTATTGTTTGATGGTGTTCTTTCAACAGTAAAATTAGTTCTATTGTTGTTGAGAATTACATAATTAAATGTTAAGGATTCTTGACTTGTTGAACAAATTGCAACTTGACGCGTAGAACTTCTTAAAAGAGGTGGATTAAATTCAATTGTATCCTTGGGTTTGTACATAGGTAGTGTTACGTATAAATGAATTGATAAAAATAGCATTTGTAACAAATTTGGATTTAAAAAATCGTTACTAGTCAATGGAAAATGAAGTTTGAGTATATTTATGGCTTCTATAATTAAACAGGCATTATTGATAATATCCCCTTGTTTGTTGCTGTCAATAACTTCACAAAATATTGAAAAATGTTCTTCCATAAATGGACAATAGCTAATAATACTTGAAGCAATTGCAATACCATCGGACAAGTCAGTTGTTATATTTGTAATCATTTTGAGCGATCTATCTTTTCCAAGTAATTTATTGTTTTGAAGAATTATCTGCTCATTATACCATTCGATAATAACTTTTACAATATCTCTCGGTTGTGAACTGACACATATACATTCAAAGAAGCAGCTATCCATTACGAAAACTTTGTAGCTTTGTAAAATAAAATCGATCCAACTTTGCTTGTTCAACCTATTAAATAAACTAATGTTTTCTTGATATTCTTTATTCAAAATTATATCGGCATTACATTTAGGTGTTGTATTTTCCGTGTATATAACAAATTGATCGTGACTTAGAAGATATTTTGCTTGTAACGCCCACAGATTTGCACCGCGAGATTGCAGTAAATTTAAAATTTCTCTGTACGTATCATGTATTTCTTTAACACAACTGTATGACTCTTCTAAACCATGTACCCTGAATAAAAAAATTATTTTATACAATCTTCTAATAACAGCTATTTAATCACCACAACTACTAGATTATAATGATATTTTTAATAGAATATTAATCTAAAATACTGAAATAAAATACTAACGATATTTTATGTATGTGTTTCATTAAAGGTCCTGCAATCCGTTTCATAAAGTTTAAATAAGACGTATTCATTCCTTTTGATTTATTGCCACTTGATTGGGTGGATATTGCAGAAGAAATAGCATGAAACGTATCAGGAATCACTGGAAATAATTCTCTACGAAATCCTTGAAGAAACATCCATTTCTCGATAAATGTTGAGCAAGTTTCCATATATTCGTAGAACTCCGTTTGAGAAGGTAATGGAAAATAAGGGTATGAGTCGTCCACAGGTTTTACTAATGAACTTGTATGCAAAGTTATTGGACAGTACGTAAAACAGAAGATAACTTCTATATCACAACTTGATCCACATTCATGAAAAAAATTTAAAGTTATAATTTTTCCATGTGCACTTTCACAAGATACTTTTATTTCTACTGTCACTACAGTTTGATGTTCATCTAAGGTTTGTACAATTTCACAGTTTACAAACTCCACAGTTACATTTGGTTCTTCTTTTGAAATACAAGTGAATGAGTCCTTGTCTGATACAGCATCCATTTTCATAGTGATCTTACGGGTAAGCTCTGTACCAACGTAACATGGAGGGAATATTATTCTATAGGTACTTGGTGTAATTAAAGGCGTTTGTCGTTTTCCCATAAAGGTTAAATTATGATAAGGTATTGTCATATTTTTATCTAAATATATAAGAGCAGTTGAAACAAATTTTCCATGGCTTTTGGGATGAAATTTTAAACAAAAAGTAGCTTCCTGATTACAATTTAAATCAAATTTTATATTATTTTCATTTGTTATTGATTCATTTTCTTCTGTTTGTAAATGTAATGTAAAATTTGGCGATAACTTATGTGTTAATATGGTCATATATAAATTATATTTTGACACGTTGGTCATGGTGAATATTAAAGTATTGTTTTCGTGTGGTATATATTCTATTTCGAATTTATCAGTTGAGAATGTAATCCAAGGTACTGTAATCACTCCTGTTATACGACAGTAGCTAATATCTTTGTTTACAACTTTCAATTTAACTCTTGAATTATTTTCATATAATCTGAAAAATTTATAAGTCAACTCAAAGACAGACTCATATCAGATTTTTTAAAAAATGAATTATAGGTATATTTTTTTCAAAATAGGATTATAGTTATAGGATTGTAGAATTAAGATACGGCTTTAAAGTTTATTTTCTATAAATCCAACAAAAAAATAATATGTAAAAATATATGCCAACAATAACATATTATAGATATATAACACAGTACGTACGAGTATATATATAAAATAGCATATTGATTAAATTATTTCAGAAGAAACATGAACGATATTAATGTCGATATTACGATATTAATTACATTGCCTAAAGCGAGTAAAATCTATGTTTTCTACAAGCATAATACCTACAACTGATGAAGTAGTTATGAAAATAAAAGAAGAAACTTACTGTTTATATTCTCCTGTGTAATACTGAAGTTCTGTTGACAAAGAATCTTGATTTGGAGGCCCTAGTAGACCATTAACTCTAAAAGGTATATACATGTCATATTCTCTACGAAATATGTCGCAAATTTTTATGTAAACTATTTTGGACTGTCCACCCTCAACGTAAAACTCAAGAATTCTGTGTTTTTCATTACCTTGTGCAATAAATACATTAAAAACATTTTCATCTGTTGCGTCTAAAATTTTTACTTCAGTTCTTAATGAGCTAAGGTTTTGGAAGGTAACAGGAATGTACGTTACCATACAAGAAGGTATTCGTGGCATGTAAATATTTTTGGGGTAGATCATTATTTTCGGTTCAACAACGTTTCCGCTTACGGGCAATATAACATTTTCTTTGTTGTTTATTTTAACATAAATATCAAAAACAAATTCTAATACACATGATATTTTAACAATTATAGCAAAAGTTATAATCGTTTTTGGACGAATTATTCCACACATCGGTTCTATTTTAAGCCCTGGTATCAATGGTTCAACAACGTGAAAGAGAGCAATTTCCCTGGATGAATTTTCTAACTTCACTTTCTGTGTAGTTTCTATGTTCAGGGCAATATCTTTAAATATTACAGCCGGTTGTAAAAATTTAATACATAATTTACGTGTTACTACGCTTACTTCAATCGGCACTATTTTAGTGATTTTACCTTGTGAAACCAAGTCTATTTCATGTGTTTTTGTTTTTGTGGGCTTGCAAATATAAATAACATCACATATTTTACAACTGTGGTGCGGTATCGAGCCTACATTAGGAATAACCTCAAATGGTGTATCTGGATGCAAAGCTTGCCATGTAAAATCGACCATAACATTAAAATGATTAGAAATTCTTACTGGGACTGATGTGACAAAACTTTCAGTAGTGACCATGCCGAATTTTAAATATTTTTCTTGAGTCATTAAGGTAGGATTACCCACTTGCAGTGAATATATATGTTTTCTGTTAAACTTCTTATCTATTACATATTTGAATGTTCCTCTGAAGTTACCTTCAACAAAACCCAAACAAAATATCGTTACTTTTATTTCTGATAGAGATTTTAATTTTAAAGTAACATCTGTTAATTTATCTTCAGTATAAATAACGTATGCATTTTTATACAACTGAATAGTTACGTCAAATTTAGTGCAGTTTTTAATAGTTAGCTTCTGTTTGCCATATGTAAATAAGCCCACTCTTCCAAAGTCGATTAGATACGGTAAGAACATAATGTCAAAAAGATCATAAGTGGAGATGTTTTCACGAAATGGTTCACAGAAATCCACAGCATTTGTCGTTATTTCTAGTGGTATTGACTGGCACTTATCTTTTCCCGTACTGAATTTTTCAATTTTTGTTTTTTTAATACAAGATGCTTTACTATGTTGTAAATTATTAATAGCGGCTTTCTTTCGTTTTCTGTACATTTCTAGTTCTCCATCTATGTATGTATACTTTTGATCTAATTCGTGCAATTTATGCAAAGATTCCGGAATAACTTCTTTAGGTTTTTTATTGAGTAATATATTAAATTGACAATTAATTCTATGAGTTAAATAATTTTCATCCTGTTTATCAGTTTTAGCTAAACGACAGTTAAATACATCATGATGGTTTTGTATTTTGAAAATAATTGTATTTTCCATTTTAAGACTAGCAGGTTTAATTAAAATAGATATTTTTCGTGATGATTTTGGTAATATGGTAAATGTTTGAGGTACAACATAAAATCCAGTTGCTCTTACATATTGTAGCTTAGCGGTGATTAAATTTGACTCATTTCGTATGCGTAAATATTTACTTTTAGTGGAATTTACGACTATATTCCCAAAATCAATTACTTGAGGATAATTCGTAATTGTACAATATTCAAATTGTCCACATATGTAATACCTTCCAATTTCTGCATGCAGTTCATTGGAACAACAACATATTCCCTCTACTTGAATCAAGCGTAAATCAAATATAAATCGATTATCAAAAGATTTTTTGCGCTTTAGCTGAGAGATACATTCATTTTTAGGACAGAATATTATACGTATTTCGTGATTATTAATTTGGGCAATATGAAATGCCCTATGCGAAGGTGATATTTTACGCGCATCCTGAGGTTTCTGAAAAGACTGGATATTACAATTTGGTTCAATTCAATTAGATAGAGTCTTCTAGTATCAGTACTATAATAATTCTTACCAATAATGATCCTTTGTACATCGTTTTTAGGTAAGCACATGTGTCGAGGTCAATCTCAACATCTATATCTTGTACTGAAGAGAGTCCAACAAAAGATGCAGGAAATTCAATTACTTTGAATCTTTTAAATACATTGTCAGGATCATAATTCACACATAGAGTCATATTGTTTCCGAGAAAATTGTTTTAAATGAATATAAGTTAAAAAAAATGTATAATAAATTCAACTATGACATTACAGTGTTATGTGATTACCAAAGACAATTAAGAGGTCGAACTCAGCTCAACATTAAAAAATTTAAAGTTTATTACGTAAATAGTTTTGATCACAAATTATAGAAATTTGTTGGATTTACAGTGGAAAAAAAATCATAGGAAGACTAGACACACAGTGGAAATTCAATGCTTTCTACTATGGCAACAAGTATGTGAAAAATACTTGTGAGATTGAAACTAATAGTGAAATTAACACAGAAAGGTATTTGTTTGAAACGAGTAAGTGTATTACAAATTTTATATTAAATCTCAAAGAACAATATTTGTGTACAGCGTCGACGGTTCTCACATCGCACAGAGATCGATAAAGAATGTGGACATTGCTTTCTCTCTCGCATGAAAACTCATTCGAAATGGCACAAAACCAACACCGAAAGCAGAATTGTTTTTAAATTTTAATTATTATAAGGTTCTTAACAATTACAACAAAACATATTTTCATATTAAATAACTAACTACAGGAATTGTTTTCTTCGTAGTGATACTAGATGACTAGAAACGAAGTGGCCCCACGAATGAGATAACGTGCTAGAGTAATATTGTAGATGGATGTAAGTACCTGGGGTGTGTTGTACGACTCTGGCAAATTAGTTCGGGGCGGGGGAGCCGCGCTCGTCGTCGCTACGCCGCCCCGCAGGCCTCAGGGTTTATCAGATTCAGGGGGTAAAAAATGACTTCTCAATGGGAGGCAGGAGGGCGGCGCGCGGCAAGAGTGCGGCGCCGAGGGGCGGGCTTGGGCGGCGCCGCCACGTGGGCCCGGCTTTCAGCCACGTCGCGACGCTCGTTGCACTCGTTCCCGGCACAACACTGATTTGGAACTATGTAAAAGTGTTTGTGAAATGGTCAGTGTCTTATGTTCAGGATGTTAAATATAGTTAAGACTAAAGGCTTGCAGTGTATATTTTGGACTTAACACTTTTATGGAAACAGGATACTCTAACTTAGTGCCAGGTTGTGAAGCGCGTGGACAAGTGCCAATGGACACACCGCTTGATACCATACACCATCTTGATCCACCCCCGCCTGACGTATTGCTGGCACTGTTGGCAAGAAATAAAGCACTCGAAGGTGAGGTTTCAGCTATCATTTAGTAGACTAAGCCAACAAGCCGCCTTAAATGTTGTGAAGTATCGTTCGCAACAAGTGAACAAAAAGAAATATATATCTAGAATTCCAAGTTATTTAAAGTATTTGTTTTTTATTAACAATATTTAAACATATGTACGGTTTCATACCAAAACTAAGGTTTGGTTAAATTGATTATTTTTAAGTATCTATTGTTTGAATGATTCAGTGGTTGAATTTTCTCGAAAATAATTATACAAAATTTTGATAGCTTTTTCAGAATTTCGTTACCAGAAAATGAAACGTATCGTTATGTTTACAAAGTTTTTACCTTTAAAGGGTTATCTTTTGAAATATCACAGGATTGGTAATTACGAATAACCTAAGAATCAATAAAAATTAAAAACATTAAAGGACCATTCCTTTTTGTATGTTTTTTTTGGTTTACTGTAGTGTAATAATCGTAAGACAAACAAGCATCAAACATGAAATGATTACAAAAATAAAAACCGGCCTAGCAGCAGTCGGGTTAACACTAAGGATCCTAAAGTAAATTTTTTAATCAATACATAAAATGAATGTATTCTCCCGTGAAACAGAACCGTCGGTACGCAAATCCGACTCGCACTTATTTGGTTTTTCGTTTCGAAGGTTTACTCGTGTATATTATAAGTTAAACGGAATAGGGAAAATAGATTAACTACGATAAGGATATGTATATATAACTACATATTATACCACCAAGTCCCCTGCCACGTCTGTCTATCTGTTCGTGATAAACTCAATATCTATTGAACGGATTTTCATTCAGTTTTTACCAATAGATAAAGTGATTAATGAGGAAGGCTTGGTATATAATTTGTCAAAGTTTTTTTTTATCAGATCGGGATAATATTCGCTAGACCCGCTAGTATATGTATATCTACTAGTGTGTGTATGTAAATGTAATATCAAACTGATTAAAGATCCATCAAGATTGTATGTTACAGTGTAACATCAAAATTAAGTAAATATTCCCATAAGTATGGAGGCGTACCGATGTCCTTTGTATTGACGATGTTCATATCGTAAGCTACAATTATGCGTAGAGATGGCACGTGCCATGGTTTTGGTGAAGGACGATGCCACGCGACGCGACGTCTACCCTCGGTTTCTATGGGTTTACACTCACACATGCGACAAGGCCTCGTATAATCAAGTTAAGTGCTCTTAACTACTCTATATAGGAGTGGTCACGTTTTTTTTTCATTTTAACAGCAGACGGGTTTAATGACCTGATACACGCTGATAAAGTTGAAATCTTTAGATTATAGTAAACACTGTAATATCGCAATGAAATACATATAACTTATACACTTAAATAACTTATACATTTAAATAAATTAAACTTTACAAATTCTAACACTTAAATTCGGAATCATCTTGAAATTTATTTATAGGTAAAATTTATGTTTTTTTTAAATTAAAACTTCAGATTAAGGTTGAGTATAATGTTTTGAGTCTGCGTACTATACATTGCTTAAAAAAAGATGCAAAAACAGCGTATTTTAGGTGAACCGAAACATATATTTAAACTAACTTCGTCCGCGTGGAATAGTTATTTAGAGCTAACGCTTACTACATGCAGCAGAAGCTCTGAGAAGCAAAAAGACGATTTTCAAACATTCTTCATTAGTGCTCCGCTCCTATTAGTTCTAGCGTGATTATATATCATATAACCTTCCTCGATAAATGAGCTATCTAACACTGAAATAATTTTTCCAATCGGACCAGTATTTATAAAGATTAGCGCGTTCAACCAAACAAACAAACACTCCCGCTTTGTAATATTAGTATAGACAACACTGTTATTGTAGACAATATATTGCAAAAAGTGTAAAAAATACAGTATCCAATAAAATGAATACGAACATACAATATCTTGTACATAAAGTTATTTTGAAAAATACTATAAGAGACAAAAATATTGGTACCATACTATGTACGTTTTAAATTTTAAAACGTCCTGAATATAATCCCTTCACAACGTAATATTTAGAGAATTTAAAAATTCTTTACGGATATAGATCACTACAAAGTATGTAGTGTAAAATTGAATTTACTTTGTATTTTCAGTTTTTTTGAAATTCAATTGTCTGTTAAAAATAATTAAAATATGAGTGAAGACGAAATCTTTTTATGAAAATACATGGCGAAAAAATATTTTTGACAAAATTATGTGGATACACAGCGGTTATGGTCCGTTTTCCTTTTCGTTTATGTTGACTCTATTGACTGTCAAATTAATATCAGTCGACTTTGACAACGTTCAGTACTCTCTCTCTTCCTTGTTTTGGCTCCGCAGAAGCACTTGCCAGTGTCAATGGAGATTACAACATATTTTACACAATAAGTGTCGTGTGAATAATTTCAATGTTCCAACGAGATGATGGCTCTCTTGTTAGAACTTTCCAGGGAGTTTTTGTGGCATCTCAGAGTTCATGGACCGTGGTATTATTTTCCATTCACTTCACTTATGCACAATAACCGAAGTGTATTACGTAAAACACCAGCAATTTTACAAAATATAGAGTCCAATAACACGAGATCATGAATAAAATATAAAATCCACTACATGACAGGCCAAACTCCCGCCAAAAACTCCAACGTTCGGTTAACGACATGTGCTTTCATTTTAGAATGAAACTAAAGTAGTTTATTGTTATAATCACGCAAAAGACGTTGAAAAGTACTACAAGAGAGATTGTGTAGAAAATTCATACCTTTTGTGAAAGGGAAAAGCAAATAAATCTCCATCATCCCATTAAATCTAGTTCGGTCTCATGTTGCTGACAGGTAAATCAGAATTACCACATCTTGATTTTTGGAATCAGTATTATGTGACAAATATTATAAATAGTCTAAATCTGGTGACATGACAAAATGAAAGCAACTTATTTGATAAAGATCACTGAAAAAACTGATATGGCAGAAAAAATAAAATTGACTCAAAATGAAATCGAATTTTCGATTTCTTACACTCTTTGTTGAATCAGTAAATCTTTTTTTTTCTAAGGTATTTATTTATTTCATCAGTTATTTAGTATCTTTGGTAAAAGCTTTAGGATTTTATGGTTGTGTGAAGTGTTCTGTAATAGTATTATTATTTATATTTGAGTAATGTTTCTATATTCAACCCTCAAACTTTTAGAAATAAACCCTTTATGCTGCGATTCACTTAACACGGCTAATATTAGTCACATAAAATTAATCTTAAATCGTAATTTATCCAACCTTTTTACTTTACCCTAATATTTGAAAGGTCCTGTAAGCAAAATATAGCAACCCAACTAACTACTAGTTAGAGCTACAAATTCCTAAATAAAAAGGTTTTAAATAATGAAAGGACTATAACTCATTATCGCTTACAGCTGTGACGCATTGAAACCTGTCACTATGGCGGATGTTCAACTTGTCACCGCGATATTGCATTTGTTGTTCAGCAAGGTGCAGGTGAGACTGGCGAGGACATATCTGACGATACTGAACCAATATGCTATAAGTATAGAAGTTTATATCAATATTTAAAAACAATTGCCGAAAGTATGTGATCGCATCACTCCAAAACTGCTGCACTTATCTAGTTAATTTTATTGTGTTTGTCAGAACAAGTTTTATATGAAAGAAAATGTTAAAAAGATGGAATGCAAAACTGAATAATTTGGGTTACAAAATCTTCATATATAAAGTGAGTGAGTGAGTGAGACAGAAGCCAGTAGGGGTATCTCCAAAGATATTGGCAGAATTCATAGGCTTATGTGCCAGTTACCATTTAATTTCAATATGACAGACACACGTGCTTGAATTGTAAAGAAAAGATTAGTACACCAGTGCGAAGTTGGAGCAGGAGGTTAGGTAAAGGTAAAAATATTAGAAAAGGTACCAGGACACGGCAACGTCTCTAACTGAGTCGCGAGGATCATACATATCGTGATAAATCCGGCACACGACTCTTTGTTTATTTGATTACTGTATGGAAACAGCCTATATATATAACAGCCGAAAAACTCGGTGTCGTTGTGAGTGTATCCTGTGCTACTTAAGAAATAAGATTACAGTATAATAGCTTTCGACTGCAGCTTTGCTCATGCTAATGTAGATCTAGGTTATCCATCGGAACAGTACAGTGAGAAAGTGCAAGAAAATTTCATAATGGTCGGTTGAGTAATGTAAAATGTAATAAGCTCTCTTTCGCATTCATAATATTAGTTAGGAAGTATATCTAGACCAGCAACACTTCAAAGGCTGTATGATTGAAAAGAAGATGGAACAAAACAAACCATGGATTCTTTAATGCTAGAAGTCATTGTTTGCATATATGATCGCTGTGTACAAAATCATGGTACATCATTTATTTTTCCAAAACCTACAATTAAAATATACTTTCTAATAGTGCTAATTAAAACGTGAGAGAAAATAAGTAAATGAACGATATTTACAGAGTATTTTGACTAAACACGGGAAGAGTGTGGTGATGTCTCCTATTATGTTATCGCATTAGTACCGGAAGTGGTCACGTGGCGGCGTGTGCGTGGAGAATCGTGTCCTTCCGGTTTCGTATGTGAATTTAAAAAACACTCTGTGACTTTTCACTTCGAATATTGAATTCATTTTCACATTACTATTTCAAGTGTAAGTTTTAATAAAGTCTAGTGACCGTTTATTGGTCGTAAGTCGAATATAATTAATTAAACTAATAGGCGCCAAGTGGTCGACATTCGACCATAATTCATTGATTTTTTAAAGTTTGAACTTTATTCGGGTTCTTTTGTCAAATTCTATTCTATTCTAATTCTATACTTTCTATTATCAAAGGTTTTCATAATGGCTACTCAGTTATTTGCCACTTTTTTAAATTGTATAAACATAAAACAATCTATGTCTAAATGAAAATCAAAATTAATTATGAATTTGAAACAAAAACAGGCGGTTAACTAAGGTGGTAAAGCTTTCAAATTTTAAGTGAAGTAAACTTTACGAAATTAAGATTTTCAGGTTTCAATATTAAAGAGAAAATGTTAACTTTTTCTAAACTTTTTTCATTCATAACACTAAAGCTCCTTAATAGCTAATACAAAAAAAACAGTGCGTGTATCAGTGTGTACACGAGGAGGAAGAGAAATTCTTTGGCTTATATTTATTAAATTATATAATTTTGAGAATACTCATATGCATATATATGCAGTTACTCTATGAAGTCCCATAGTATAAATACTTAACTATTCCTTTATCATATATACCGTATGTTAAACTCCTACGGTGTTATTACAAAAAAAGTTAAATGCGTATTAAATATTTGGTTTAAAAAGGTTTCGTAATAAATGCACCGCGCTCGCCCGAGGCAAGTTCGCGTTATCCTTTTTCACAAGTCTAATCTAACGTAACCAAAGCGAGACAAAGATGGCGAACATTCAGCGACCGCGATGCATTTAATACGAGACATTTTTAAATAAAGGGTTCAATACGTATTTGACTTTTTTGTAATAACACCGCTAACGTTTTCCCTACCCTGCCATAAGAAATTTAACTTTCACTTCACTTCAATACTAAACAAAGTCGGCTGAGAAACAAAGGAACAAGTTTGTACTTAAATGTTTCTGCCTACTTATAACTGCCTATTTATAAATAGAATATGGAATAATTAAGAATATGACTTTAGTCTAACACGCTGGTAGTAATATACACCCTTATAAAAGAATATATATAAACAAAACAATGCATGACAACAAATTTTATGATCCTTTACGTTTCGCTCAGGGTTGGTTGGCTCATCATCCGCCCGGCAGGGGGCGACATCTGTCGGACTATGACCCCTCGACTGACTGTTACCTGATGCAACGATTACGTATAAAAGTCATGATATGTTACCACATTTGGAAATAATTACCTGTATTAATAACTGATATAAGTAATTACACTTTTTATAATTTTTTCTTTGATTTCTTTGATTAGATAAATTTTGTGATAATTGTCCTCTTATTTAAGAATGGCGAGAACTAAAGCAATATTTGATTACTACATTTTGGAGCTAATAAGATTTTACTGGTAGTTGCTACGCAGACAAAGTGAAGGTAAACGCGACTAAAGTGGATTGCGGCAAAAACCCGGTTTTAATTATTATTTTTACAAAGATGAAACCTGCAATATCGTATTCTGCAGTTATATTTACTTATATGAGGGGTACGTATGTACAGTAAATTATTATTTTGTGGGTGATTTTTTTTATAAAGGGATTCTTTGATTAAGTGAACATAAAGGCTTCCCTGTGCAAAGCTCTCGGTGATCAACGTTATCCCTCTGTTAGAGTTTTAATCAATCAAGGGAAATGCCGCTCCGACTGTTCCGATTTGCGCAGCTTATTGACGTGGGACGCATCGAAGAAGTAGAACGATGGTTGGAGTGAATTTTTTGTACTTATAAAGAAATATTAATAACCCCAACACAGTCACCTTACTCTTCATCTATTTTGTAATGACACTAGTTTTAACTAGCTGATTCCCGCGGCTACGTCTGCGTTTATTTATTACCTAAATAATGTATTTTATGTACAGAAGAAAAATCATAAAAAAATGAAAACAATAAATATTTAGTATTTTGTGGTGCTTATAAAAAACGTAATTCCTTAGCAATTTAATAACTTTGTATTAAATTAATATATTGAGACTAAATGTACGGAATAAAAGAAAAAAAATATCGAAATCTATCTAGTAGTTTTTGAATGAAGCGCGTATAACGGCACACCTCTACTATGTTATTCGTATATAATAAGATGTTATATATCATTATCTTTAATTATTCAGTTTCTATTGGTTAGAGTATTGTAGTTTTTATCACTTTTTACTTCAAAATCGGACATACGAAAATCGAATTCACGTACAGTGGGTACCGTTTCATCGCACAATATATTTGTCATTTATGTTCCAAAAAATGTGTTTTATTTCGTTCCGGTTTGGATCCCTAGTGATAGTCCAATTGGTACTTTACAGGTTTTCATTAATTCTTCTGGTATTCATAAATTTGTCTGTACCAAAATCACATTAAGTCTCATGCTTGTGCCAATTACCATATTTATGTTAAAGTAAAGACTAAACATTGAAAAAACAACAAAAATCTTTTATGTAGGGCGCCTTAGTTTTTGGTGTATTGGACGTATCAAAACAAATTATATGTAAATTTCAACCAGTTACCTGATATTCGATATATATACGAGTATATACCTATATACAGCCCTTTAGAGATACAATATGAATAAAGTAAATTTAGCAATATGATTCCATTTTTGGGAACGGTAGGCAAAGAAAAACGTATAAAATCTACATTGTATATTTTAATACTACACGAGCTGATTACATTCGTCATGAAGTATAGATATGACGGTTCAAGATTATGTACATTTTATTATATTTCTGATTTATTGGTGTCCCCGTTTTCATACCTACTTAATGTCTACAATTTAGTACCATAAGGTCGTATGATTTCTATAGTTTATTTATATACATACTAGCTGACCCGTGGCCGCTTCATTGGTCGGTAATAGGCATTATCAAGCTACAACTTTTCTCTAGAACTCAATCGTACATCTCCCATCGTTAAGGCAGCGTTCGTAAGAAACGTTCTCGTTCGACCATTTTTCTGCGACTCCCCAGATATTACCGATATTATTATATTATAGATAATATAATTAGTTAATAGCTTTTGCCCGCGACTTCGTACGCGTGGAATAGTTATTTTAGGCTAAGACGCAGCGGAAGGTCCCAGGAAAAAATACCCCGATTTTAAAACATTTTTCATTGTTGCTCCGCTCCTATTGGTCTTAATCATATCTTAATAAATCAAAATCGGTTTAGTAGTTCCTGAGATTACCCCCTACAACGTCACAAACTCACAAACTTTACCTCTTTATAATTTTAGTATAGATGTGTGTATATATTTATATATGAGATTTATAAACTGCAACACTGTTTGGCCAATTACTTTGATATTTCGCACACATATTTTTTTTGTGAAGATGTTTTTTTTTATATTTTAATATAACTTGGAACTAGTTGGGACTAGGCCATAGTTTGTTGTTAATATTTTTTTATAATCTCACTTGATGTTAAATGAGGATGTAGTCCAAGATGGTAAATACGCTTAGGCTAATGGGACTGGCTCTTAAGTGCTGCTGACGAAATACACCCATAGGTACTTGACGACTGACTTTCAACTTGAGGGTGGTAGTAAACCAGAGCTTAAAACAACCCTACCACCATGCTATGGTTTTATCAAGATGCTTTACCGAAAACTCTCGCTCACAAGGATTCAAACATATATCGAACGACGTCCTATCCGAAAACGCTTATCAGTGAACAACCATCACGCCAGAATGTACTATTTTATTTTGCTGTACAAAAACGTAAACAAAGTCGCAGGCTGATGTTAATATTATTGGAAATAAATGAAAATGTCGGGTAGTTATACTGCGGCGGGCCCATATAATGAGTAGCGCTTACCGCTTTTGTAGATGGTAGAGCTACGTTGAAGCTATTAATGGTTTCAGCATAAATGGGTCGGCTCGACCAGGGTAGTGTCACCCTCTCACAGAAAACCGACGTGAAGTAATTGTTGCGTTTTTTTTCGGTCAGTAAGAGCGCCGGAGGCCCACCTTAGCTCCCCCTCTCCCCCAAGACAGGTTGGCAACGCATTTGCGACTCCCATGGTGTTGCAAGTGTCTATGGACGGTGGTGATCACTTAACATCAGGTGACCGACCTATACGTTTGCCGGCTATGATATAAAAAAAACCGCGTTGACTCACACTTTCGGTGGCCGTCATATCGTGCGATATCTCTGTCCGAACTCGTGTCGCTTATGTAACGAGTGATTAATTTTTGTAGTTTATTCTTAACAGTTTATATCTAAATTTGCCAGTTCTTTGTTATTATCAATAATTGTTTTAAAAATTGCTAACAATTTTAGCAAACTTTTTTTTTTATTTCATTGTTAACAATATTATTATTAATAAATTTAATTTTTAACAATTTAGAGACTTTTATAGGATGAGGACTCCTTCGTTACTATCGATTATTAAAGAGTATTTTAAATTATATATCAATTGACAGGTATATTTGCATTATTTCAAACTAACTTGTACACGTCGTTTCGCTCGTGGTAATGTGCTTTTATCTCCCTAGGAAATAGTACTTTTTTCTAGATGAAAGGTTTTTCCTTTCCCTGAGAACGTCAATACAAAATTACATGAAGATTGGTTGAAAAGTTAAGGTATGAAAGGGTAACAAATAAATAAACAAGACCTTACATTTATGCATTTATAATATTAGTTAGTTTACCTTTCCGTTTACTACTCAAGTTCATCACTAAGTACGAGTGAAATGAGTTTAAATAATTCAAGGATTTAAATTGGTTCTAAATGAATTTCACGTGCTGATTATTACACGGTACTTTGTAGAGATATAACGTAATTATTATTTAGCTGGTGCCCTCTACTTTGTTTCCTTGAAAATGATTGTGTAATTTCATGAGAAATGCCTGTACTGTCTGCATTACTTGCTGATTTGCTAATTCATTCTAATTCTGTCAATAGTAATTCACCTCTATAATCCTTTTACCGGTTTTAAATAATATTTATATTATTTTTTATCACTACTTATGACCTAGATAAGATTGATAAATTCTTTATCTGCTACTAATTCATACAATAGGTACAAAACAATAATTAAGCTCTAATGAAAATTTGTTTAATCGTTCTATAGATTAGACTGGAGAACTAACAGGTACTTCAGTTTTATTCATATGTGCATATATTAATATATTGGTGTGCTACTTATTGTGGGTATACTCTATAAGATTTTTTTTAAATATTATACTTGTTTAGATAAAAATCGTTCATCGTCATAATTGCTATTAGTAGAATGCTGGAATTATGACAAATAATATATGAATCCTGACTTATTTTCTATGATAAATAAATTACATATAACAGTTATAAATCAAATATTATATATATAGAATGTATATTATGCCATGCTGAAGCTATTACAGGTTTCAACATGAATGGGTCGGCTCGACCGGGGTAGTACCATCCACTCACAGAAAAACCGACGTGAAGTAACAGTGCTTGCATTGTTGCGTTTCGTTCGGTTAGTGAGAGCGCCAGAGCCCCACCTACCTTCCCCTCTCCTCTATCCCCTCACTCCTTTTCCCCCAAACACAGGCTGGCAACGCACTATCGACACCCCCGGTATTGTTAGTGTCTATGGACGGTGATGATCACTTAACATCAGGTGACCCACAAGATCGTTTGCCAATTATGACATAAAAAAACAGGGGGGTCACCTGATGGTAAGTGATCACCGCCGTCCATAGACACTAGCAACACCATGGGAGTCGTCAGTGCCTTGCCAGCCTGTGTTTGGGGGAGAGGGGTTGGGAAAATGGAGAGGAGGTGGAAGTGGGGAGGGAGGTGATCCTCAGGCGCGCTCACTGACCGAACGAAACGCAAAAATGCAAGCAATGTTACTTCACGTCGGTTTTCTGTGAGTGGATGGTACTACCCCGGACGAGCCGACCTTTTCATGCTGAAACCTGTAATAGCTTCAGCATGGCATAATATACATTCTATATATATAATATTTGATTTATAGTTGTTATATGTAATTAATTTATCATAGAAAATAAGTCAGGATTCATATATTATTTGTCATAATTCTAGCATTCTACTAATAGCAATTATGACGATGAACGATTTTTATCTAAACAAGTATTTTTCCCTACTTAATTCATATCAAAACAAAGTGGGTGTAACGTATGGGGTAGCTTGTAGGGGAACTGATGGGCATTGTGGTTAATTATGAGGCAGTCGGTTTTTTGACTTACATTGATCGCGTTGAATACGGTCCAATTTATAATAATAAAACTTCTTTTCGCACGTATAATCCGTTTTGTTGCTACATCTTGAAATAGAATTGAATGTCAAGAGGGCTATTACGATTTTGTTTTGAATAATAATATCGTGCGGCCAAATGTTTTTATATTTATACTAGCTCTCCACCCCAGTTTCGCATGGATGTTTTAACTAAGACTTTTTTTTTCGAACTGACTACGCTAATGACCAAGCGAAGTCTTAACAGCTTCACCGGGCTACAAAGGCGAGCGCTTAAGGCACTCAGCCGATTTTATTTTGACAACTAGCTTAAGGGCGCGCGGCACACCTCGGCTTTGGCTGTTGCCTGATACATGCAATTCGCGACCTATCTGAGCTAACCTAAGCTAAACTAATTATTCATACATATATGAGTTGATGAAACATATATGTGTACCAAGCCGCTAACTAAGACGATGAGGCGAAATCATCGCTTTTCAGTAAGATTATATAATGAAACTAGCGGGCCCGGCGGAAGTTGTCCTAACTTGATAATTTTTTAAAATCCTAAAATCGAACTGCAGCGCCACCTACCGAGTCCAACTGTGAATCTAAACCATTCTTGGATCCACTGGAACACGCACACAATTTTCATCAAACTCGGTCCAACCGTTTAGGAGGAGTTCAGTGACATACACATATACAGAAGAAACTTATATATAAAGAGAAATTGGCATCTGAACGCCAATAAGTCAATATTTAAAAAAATCTACTATGTTCCTTCGTTACTGTGCTATGTTTCAGTCATTCACTCACTTTTTTATATGAATATTTTTAAATTCAAATTTTTCTTGTATCCCCTTTAAAACATTTTCTATCATGATAAAGACTAACAACCAAGAAAGAATTAGCCAAATAAGTGCATCCATAATGAAGTGATGCGGTTTGAAAATAATTAATTAAGCGGATAGCTAACTAAATTTTATTCATAAACACAACCCGCGTTATTTCAGTTGAAAAATAGGATAACTATCACTAACTACCCCATGAAGTGTGTCATATATGTATTAGAAACTAGTTGTGCCCGCGACTCTGTACTCGTGGTACCTAATGTAAAAAAACAGCGACTAATAAAATGTATTAACTCCATTTACTATCTACTTTTCTCTCGTACTTAAGTCGTGTCGTCATTAAAATTTGAATAAATTTTGATAGATTGAACCGATTTTAACGAAACCAAGACTAAATGTTACTCGAGGACATGTTTGTGGGAGAGAAGGTTTTATTGTAAACGTGCAGTACTTTAGCAGACAGATAGTTGCATACAAACAGACAGATAGACATACATTTCTAAAAATGATTGAAATATATTTTATTACTTATACCAAGACATCTGCAACAATTATTTTCATATAAATCTAAAAAGTACAAAGACGTGAGATTTACATTCTTGTTATATATATATATATATATGTATTATTATTATATATATGTGTGTAGAAGAGGATCGTATCAAGGTACTTGATAAAGTAATCCTAACCAATTTAAGAGAAATTGCCGCACCGTCAAATTGAAAGCGGTCCCACCTTCTCGTTGTAAAGCAATTAATAAGGCCAACAATTTACCTGAATGGGACGGTAAGGAGAAAATTAAGAAGATAGCCGACCTCGGCTGCTCATTATAGCGCTGTATTAAAAGCGGCCGCCCTACTGCTTGAATATGCATTTTTACGAGCGCAGAGGGCGCTGGCTTCTGCATGTTTGATGTGTACAATCACGGTACACGTCGTATCGTACCCGCCACACCACCTGAGCCATAGCCGAGCACTGCCAAGCCGCACTAACGCTTTTCTATAAATCTTTGTAGAGTTTTTACATTCTAATAATATTTTACATGTAGAAGTTTGTATATTTCAATTTTAACAGTATGCAAGTGTTTGTGAAATATATTTTATAATATGAAATAATAACAGGACTAATTTAGCAATTATTTTAATCATTTCACGCATTGAACAAACTGTAAGATTTCGTATGTCGTATTGTACTTAACGCATATTTTATTAATTAAATATGTATTTACTATATAAACTATTTTTGATAGATTTAGTTGATCTTAGGATACAATTATTAAATCAGCTATGCTATTCCCATATGTATATGTTTTAGGGTGTGCCAAATAACGACAATATATTTTAATAACTAAATAATATAGCTAATAAAAAAAATTCCAAAAAAAAACCGCCTTCGATTTGAAACACAAATAAGGCACTAAAAAACGAAAAATAACTGAATAATTAAATTAACCAAATTAAATAAAAAATATTGATATTCGCGCTACCGAATAATATATTTGAAGTCAATGTCAACCTACATTCATATCATCTACATACAAAGTTTTGGTCCACTCTGGTGTCTCATGATGGATATCTGTATAGTATACATATTTTATTACCTGCAACAAATTTGAACTGTTGGCATCCACTTCAAATATATTATTCGGTAGCGCGAATATCAATATTTTTTATTTAATTTGGTTAATTTAATTATTCAGTTATTTTGCGCTTTTTAGTGCCTTATTTGTGTTTCACATCGAAGGCGGTTTTTTTTTTTTTGGAAAAAATTTTTATTTCTCCATTTTTAGTGATCATAAATATAGCTGGTTTCTAATGGGTATAATAAATCGGTTCCAATTTCACGAAAATACGTAAATATGAAGTGGGTGAAAATCAAATAAACGATTTTCACCCCCTTAGGGGTTGAATATTTTCTTCAAACTTATATGGCATCACCTCTGAATATCAAATCAATATCAATCGATTCAAATAAAAAAAGAATCATTAAAATCGGTTCATAATTGACGGAGATATCGATTAACATACATAAAAAAATACACACAACCGAACGTAGTAACCTCCTCTTTTTTCGAAGTCGGTTAAAAATGCACAATACCGAAAATTTGAATTTCAAAGCTATCAAAACAAATCAAATATTGAAAATAAAAATCCGAATCAAGAGAATTTTTTGTATAAGATTTAATAATAAAAAAGGTCCATTCATTCGTTCTTTTTAAATAATTTTGTCACGGTTTGCAGGACGAAAAAAATATAAAAAACCATGTTTCCCATGTTATTTAAACGGAAAAAAATTAAGTTCGATGGAGAACCTCTTAGAATTGGAATTTTGTGCTCCACTTTTAACAGGAGAACAAAAAAAATATCGTCGTTTTTTGGCACACCCTAATATGTATACTTGCATAACAGATTATTATATGTTATCTAAATTATAAGGTTATCTAAATTATCTTGTAGTTATATCATATCCACTACTTATTGAATTTTTTTAATATTAATTTGTTGTATAACAAATCCAATATATTATATATCAAGTGTACATAATTAGTTAAAGATACAGATCTATTATGATAAATGATACAGACAAAACAACGTACACCTGTGTGATGACAAGATTTTATTATATACCTACATTTTATTATTAATAGTATTATATCCCAGTTAATTATAATTATGTAAAAAAATGTGAATATCATTTTAAATCTTTTACAATATAACTCTTGTAAGTTATACGTGCTTGTCATTGTGTAGGCTTATGTGTATTGTATTAGGGCGGGGAGTAAGGTTGGGGAAACCGGGGAAGGTTGGAGGGTGTGCTGTAATCAAGAAGAGTACCCCCGTCCCTAGGCACGAGCTGCGCGAACCTGTGCCCGCCCTCACCTCCCGGCTCTGATCTACCTCGACGTTAGAGTTGCCAACTCAGAAACACAGATTTGTAGAAAATTTATAATTAAAATTTCGGGCAAACCTGATAATCAGAATCCGGCAACTTTTAAGGTAATTTATGGAAACACTGGAATATCTTTAATAAGATAAAGAACTATTATTTTGGGTACATACATATGCTTCATTTCCAAATTCCCAACGTATAAAATATATCGACTTTCAAGCATTTTGTGCGGATCGCATCTGCCAAGGTTTTAAAATTAGAAAGTCCCGGCTCTCGTGGAATGGCTGGCAACTCTATTTGAGGGCAATGCCTTAAAACCTCTATTGACTTACCGTTCGGTAAGGAAATATTTTGATATTTTACTGTGACGCTATGAAAACTTTGTATACCGGAATGTTTTATAGTAAAGTATATTAAAACTTCGCAAAAACGATTTATAATATTACAATATAAAAAAAAAAATTGTATACTATTAATATATTCATTGATAAGGCAGTCTGTTTGTAAATAATACTTGCTACCTTCGTTAGGCAGTACACATTTTGTACTTTATCAAGCTCTTTTCTCTAGAACTCAATCATATATCTCTCATCGTTAAGGCAGCGTTCGTAAGAAACGTTTTCGTTCGACCGTTTTTTTTCGACTTACGTTGCAAATCCGACTACCACATAAAAGTCTTTTCATTTTTCGGGTTAATATATAGCCTATGACACTCACAAATAACGTGGCTTTCTAGCAAATCACTGTTCGCCCGCTGCGTATAATCAACCCACAGGCTGCAAGTGTAAAAGGACTGATAGTACGCTAACAAGATAACAAGAGGTTATAACAAGATGATGACCACATACATATGCTTCATTTCCAAATTCACAACGTATAAAATATATCGACAATATCAACTTTCAAGCATTTTGTGTGGATCGCATCTGCCAAGGTTTTAGAATTAGAAAGTCCCTGCTCTCGTCGAACGGCTGGCAACTCTATTTGAGGGCAATGCCTTAAAACCTCTATTGACTTACCGTTCAGTAAAGAAATATTTTCACATTTTACTGTGACGCTATGAAAAGTTTGTATACCGGAATGTTTTATAGTAAAGTATATTAAAACTTCGCAAAATCGATTTATAATATTACAATATAAAAAAAATTGTATACTATTAATATATTCATTGATAAGGCAGTCTGTTTGTAAATAATACTTGCTACCTTCGTTGGGCAGTAGACATTTTGTACTTTATCAAGCTCTTTTCTCTAGAACTCAATCATATATCTCTCATCGTTAAGGCAGCGTTCGTAAGAAACGTTTTCGTTCGACCGTTTTTTTTCGACTTACGTTGCAAATCCGACTACCACATAAAAGTCTTTTCATTTTTCGGGTTAATATATAGCCTATGACACTCACAAATAACGTGGCTTTCTATTGGTAAAAAAATTCATAGTCGGTTTAGTAGATCCAGATATTACTTACTCCCTACAACCTCACAAACTCACAAACTTTACCTCTTTATAATATTAATAAATATAAGTACAGATATAGATAATACAGATTTTAGAAACAGGTAAATTATAAAAGCATTTTATAACTAAACCTATATCTATATATACTTACTACTTATATCTAAATCACTTAAAATTGACTGAATTATAATTAACATGTAATTTAAAAAACTAAATGTAATTGATTAAGGTCGAAAACAATGTATTATAATAACATTGTTACGTCATGGAGCACGTCATGATTTGTATCAATATTAAGTTAGAATTAAGGGTTTTTTTTTCTTTATATCATAGGAGGCAAACGAAGTGACGGGTTACCTGATGGTAAGTGATCATCGCATTATAAATAGATAATACAGATTTTGGAAACAGGTAAATTATAAAAGCATTTTATGACTAAACCTAAATGTATATCGTATATATACTCACTACTTATATCTAAATCACTTAAAATTTACTGAATTATAATTAACATGTAATTTAAAAAACTAAATGTAATTGTCGCGTCGGTTTTCTGTGTGTCGGGTGGTACTACCCCGGATGAGCCGACCCATTCATGCTGAAACCAGTAGTAGCTTCAGCGTGGCTCTACCACCTCCAAAATGGGTATCCAAAATATTGTAGTTAACTGTAAATTGCAACGTATAAAAGAAGTGTATTATAAATTAAATATGTTATGCCAATTACATTTTTACTGTATTGGTTTTATTCGCAAGTTCTCATATTCTATTGAAATTATTAATATTGTATATTTGAAGTGAAAACTTCCCACAGTGATTAAAGAATTATCGGTAGGAAAAAACTTATAAGTTTGCGTCACCGATGACCTCGACATGCTAGTGACGTATTTATACTTGCGACGCGCAGTATAGCGGCTCGTGTACATGTGTATGAAATTAAAATAATTCAGACTATAATTGATTTCAAAATTAAAAAAAAGTGCACAGTTATTTCATTGTTTTAAGTTTTCACTTCTGTCGGCAGTCCTTCTATGAACTTCTATTTTCTATAAACAACACAGAAGAACACTAAAATGCATTGTCATGTGCGTATAGTTTAACTCAAAGGACGTTGGTCAAGTCACTTGGCTAGATGTGGTGACCGCAGGTGAAGTACATTTCTGACCGAATGGAGTCAAGAGAGGCCAGACAACGTGTGCGCAATCAAGAAGCAGAAGATAACGTGAAAGGGAGTTTTCTTATGCTCTATGGTAAGTTGAAAAGAGGTGTGCATAGAGATGATGAAATGACAATTGAAATTGTTTATAAACTGTGATCTTCACACGGGTGTACTATCGAAGAAAATGAGACCAAACCTTCTGTCTACAGTAAGACCATGTAATGATATATAATGAAAACTGAACAACTGAAGGCCAATTCTATCAATATTTTTGAAGATCTCGCTACTGTCTTTTGTCACACTCCCTTTTTTTATATGGAGAATTTTCCGTACGAACTTTCAAACGTTTTCTTTTATACAAACCTGACAATTATATAAAACAAAAAAGTAATTACGCAAACAGGTGAAACCTTTTCAATAAGTTGCTTATTACAATATATTACATTAAATATTTAAAACCTAAGTACATTATATTGAAATAAACAATTTAATATTAATATTTTAAATAAACACAAAGTGCTTTGTAATACCTAACATTTGTGCTAACAATCGAACTGTAATGCACGGCTTTTATAGAACAACAAAAGTTAACCTGTCGGCTCGTCCGGTTCACAGAATAGAATGATTTTAGGGTTGCAGGGGAAGCAATGACATGCAGTATTCCCCACAATGCACTTGCGTGTTTTAATATTACATACAGTGAATAAAATTTCATTCAAATAACGACTGTATTTAGTTAACACTAAGGTTGTGAGATTTATATGTAATTTTTGGTTTTATTGTTAAGTACCAGAAGTCACCATGTGGATTGTGAGCGCGTTGCGCGTTGACAGCGGGATGGGATGATTATACGTACAGACATTGACTTAAGTGATTGATTTCAATAGAAGTTAATGTAGTCCGAATATCGTTATAACCTTGCTTTAATTAATAACACATCATTATGTTTTAATAGTATATATTTTTTTAATATTTCTGTAACAGTATATAACAGAGATCCTCCGTTGTGAGATTTCAAGAAACTTAAGAAACTATTACACACTACAATAGTACATGAGGCATTTCATCTACATCCTCAGGGTTAGAGCAACCTATCATGATTGATCTCAGGACTACAGACCTATTTATGGTGGTTATACATAGCTATAGGCTGCAGTCACCACATAAACAAAACGTTAAATACATATTGAACCTTGTCTTTAAAAATGTGTCATATTAAATTCACTTCGCTGAATGTTCGCCATCTTGGTCTTTTGTCTCGCTTTGGTTACGTTAAGTTAGACTTGTGGTCGGTGGTCGACCGACCGAAAAAACGTAGTTCACAAAAGTTCCGTGTAAACGTTTAGTTCATTGACTTTTAATATTGTTTGTCATACTAACTTATTTTCACCCACATCGTTGTGCATAAAGAAGCGGTAAAGGGTCGCCTCCAAAAATAAGCACTAGCCTAGATAGATAAGCAGATAAGACAAGCCTAGGACCACGTAGAACAAATTCCACATAGATTAGTCATAAGCCTATACTGATACGTTCATTAGTTTTAACGTGATTAAGCATCAAAACAGCTATATTTTCATTATATATATATAGTGTATAATAACATATACGTAGATAGATAAATGTTGCCAATTTATACATATGGGGACTATATATATTCCTCTATGTAATCGCAATATATATTTGCATGCTAATATTACGCTTATTCCCATTCGATAAAAGCTTGGCTCATAAAGTTGCAAATCGAGCGATTAAACGATCAAATAACTAATACCATTAAGTGATAAATACAGCGGGACGCGTATGAATAATTCCACAGCACGGATACAATGTACGGCTTTTACTAAACGGCTCCATATTTTCAAAATCCCCATAGAGCAATAATATTCAATGAGCCTTGTGAGATAGATGTATTACGTATGGCTCAGAGCGAGTGCGACGAACGGCGGGGGACACTGAATGGCAAATCCTGGAGATTAGCGCGACAGGACGACATGTGGCCTCCCGGTACTTAGCACTCCCTGTGAAAGTGCCCTTCTCTTATACAACACGCACTTATGCTAACACAGATACTAGTCTAAACTTTAGGAAAAATATAACTGTCAACTTATCTAACGCATCGATTTCATTATAGGTATTATGTACTACAGAAAAGTTTGAAAAGAATATTAATCTACTCATATTTCATCATTACATAGTATAAAACAAAGTCCACTAGCGCGTCTTTCTGTCTATCTGCTCGCGATAAACTCAAAAACTACTGAACGGATTTTCATGCGGTTTTCACCAGTAGATAAAGTGATTCATGGGGGAGGTTGTAGTATATAATTTGTTAAGGATTTGTTTATAATCAGGGCGGTACAGGATATATAATATCATCACAATAGTAGCGGAGCAACAATGAAGAATGTATGAAAATCGGGTATTTTTTTTCCTTTTGAGAGTGTCCGTTGCGTGTTTGCGTTAGCCAAAAGTAACTACTCCATGCGGACGAAGTCGCGGGCTGAATCTAGATTTATATGAAGGGTTAAGAAAATGTAAATGACTTTTAATATTTATGTATACCTTAAAATCATGAGAAGTGGATGCGGGTAGAGTTATCATATTATGACCGGATGACGGCTATCAAATTGTGTATGCAGCATTTCACAATAGGAACAATTGAAAACGAAAAAAGGTTTGTTTACAATGACCACTTCAAACTCTGCTATAACATATACGCACTTGTGAAGTGATCCGATCTCTATTTCGAAACGGTGTATCCACGTTTATATCTAAGGTCGGTGCGGGTCACTTGGACCACGGTTCTATTCAGGGGTATCGGAGCGTAACGACTCATAGCAGTAGTAACGGGCGGCGATGTAACGCCATATGTCGAGCGCATTATCGGTATGAGCTCGCGCCGCACCCTGTCAAGATTGATGACAAAATTCTCTTCAATAGTTGCATTCAAGCGTATTAGGGCATGTAAATGTTATGCGATCACTTAGTGAAATAGCTTGCTAAATTTTATGTTACATTACATTACATTATACCTTCAAAGAATTCAATGTCAGTATTGGTTTTCATAATACTATATTTTTCTTGTTTCCAGTAGTCCGGTGAAGCTGTTGACGCCTCGCTAGGCCAATAGCGTAGTCAGTTCGAAAAAAAAAATGTTACACTGATAAAATTATAAAATACTAACTGATACTTGCAAATTCGTCTGCGTTGTTTATTATATTAACATTATATTTTAGTTACAGAGGAAAAAACCAACAAAAAATCGAATCCAAAATTATACTTTTCCTGTGCATGCGCGCCACACCGCTTGCCCCACATCTCCACAAGAAAACACACATCGCCGAACACGTAGTACTTATAAACATTGTGTTTTCTTAAAACATTAAGTTTAATAATAATAATAATAATAAGTTTAATAATAGTTAAACACGCTAAACTTAAAGGTAACTGACTCTCAAGTAATATTGAGCACACTAAAAGGTGATTGAAGTCAGATATTCAACTTGAGGGTGGGTTCTAGCTTAGAAAAAGACTTACCACTATGCTATGGTTTTAATACGTTGAAAAAAGACTTACCACTACGCTATGGTTTCAACACGATCAAAAAAGACTTACCACTATGCTATGGTTTCTATACGATCAAAAAAGACTTACCACTATGCTATGGTTTCAACACGATCAAAAAAGAACACGATGTTTTCCTTCACCGAAAGTTCCGATATAGTCGTAAGAATTAACTTACGACATCCAACGCGATGTCCGAACACGCTATGAATTAAGTCATCATCTAAGATATCGTGAAATGTTTGATTTGCATAACAATCGGTGTATAAGAAGTAAAACTAAAGAAATGAGCGAAATCTATTCAGTATCTTTTATGTGATGCTCGCATATAAATAATATATGTATATTCGCGTAACGATTGTTCAAGAACATTGCGTTCACAAGCCATTGTTTACATCGAATGGGATTCAATAAAAATGTATTAAATATTCCCAGAGCCTTTGTCGAGCTCATTATCAGGTCATTGAACCTTAATTCAGTTTTCACTTCGTTTTATTGCTTACTCTCACCGAGATAATTCTCACAAGGTAAGTAGGTGGTGTTATGTATCACGACTTCTTTAATTATTTTTTGGATCCTCGTTACGCAATGGAATGGTTATTTTTGTTCGAAGACTACTGGTCTTTGTTACCAAAATGTTATTAATAATCTATACTGGTTATGTAAACCACAAATTTTTTAATTTTTACATTCTAATGCAGTTTTTGGAGGGATTTTGGAATGTCATATAGTGGATTAAATAATTAATTTTCATTTTGTGTTATTTGGCGCTATTTTTGGTAATATTGTTGGTGTTTTACGTAATCTAGTTTTATTATTATGCGTAATTGAAGTGGATGGGAAATAATACCACGGACCATGAATTCTGGGATGCGACAAAGACTCCCTAGTAAGTTCTAACAATGGGGCCACCATTTTGTCAGATTATTGAAATTAATCCAAGACACTTCTAATATTATTTATTACCTACTTGACAATGGCAGTAATAATCTAGAAGTTTGGTTGCCAAAAACAAACTAAGAAAAACATTGTAATGTAACATGACTGGTTGGTTTTTATGTCAATTTTTTTTTAAATAAATAAAAATGAAAATAGTTATTAATTTTCATTTTTTTTCCAACATAATAAATTACAACTTGTCCATTACGATTGTATGGTTCAATGTTGAAATTTTCATAAATTTTCATTAAAGTACAGTTTTATCTATAGTATGGGAATGGAATTCTGCAAATGAGCTATAAACAGTCGACTCGCAATGAGTTTCATTGTCGATTTCAATTCACCATTACTTTAAAAACGAGTGACACTGCTGAGACGTCAAACTGGATGAGTGCCTTGAGAAGTACCTACAACTTATACGTTATATCTACAGTTTACGCCAAAACACACGTTAGGTCCAAAACTGGAGTTACGGATAATTTATAACACACTGTGTAAAGTATCCGAATGGGGTCGGAACAATTTAGTTCGTTTCAACCCTAGTAAGACACAAGTTTGCGCGTTCACTGCTAAAAAAACTCCATTCACTGTAGCACCACAATTCCAGGACACACCGCTTACCATCGCAAAAAGTATTGGGATCCTTGGTGTCAACATCTCTAGTGACGTTCAGTTTCGCAGTCACCTGGAAGACAAGGTTAAGCTGGCATCCAAAAAGCTCGGTATCCTGAATAAGGCGAAACGGTACTTCATCCCTGGGCAAAGACTGTTGTTGTACAAAACGCAAGTTCGACCCCATATGGAGTACTGTTGCCATCTCTGGGCGGGAGCACCTGGATATCAGCTTGGACCATTTGACTCGGCGCAAAAACGAGCTATGAGAATCGTTGACGATCCCAAGCTCACAAACGGTATCGAGCCACTAAGTCTACGGAGAGACGTCGCCTCTTTATGTGTGTTCTACCGTCTGTATAATGGGTTGTGTTCCGAGGAACTGTTTAACATTATACCTGTAGCTGCTTTCCACCATCGCACTGCTCGTTGTCGGCAGGGAATTCATCCCCATACATTGGAACCGAAATGGTCTCGGACGGTCCGGTTAAAATCGTAGTAAATTATACTACGAAAATTTTCACGAACTAATAAATCCTTTGTAACGTAGCACGCAATATAGAAAATTGCGCCAAAATGTAAAAACAAACGGCAAACAGATAAAACAAACTACATTTTAAAGTCAAAGATTTCCATTTTCAAATGTCGTAATTATTTTTTAAATATTAAGTGATGTAAGTGGCCAGTTCGGAAAAGTTTATTACAACCTATGTATATCTAAAACAAATCATAACAAAAATCATCAACTATTAAATAATTACAATAAAATATAAAACTAAATTTACGACTTAATTGAGCTATCTATGCGAAGTACATACAAGCATATATTATTAGTTGAATGTTTCTATATTTTTGATGTACATAATTTAAACTCTATGAATGATATTAATAAACGCCTTTTATTAAAGTCAAACAAACAATATTATTTTCTTTTCTCACAGACAATAAAAACGAGGATGTTGAGAGCATGTCATTCGTTTTGTAGGGTCGTTTTCACCCTTGTTATACCACCAAAACACTTGGCACAAAAAGTATAATGGAGTTTAGTAATGACCCCCTCCCGTTGGCGAGCAAATACAAACTGCGCCTACCCGCTGAGAGGCACCTACAACTTTTGTTTTAGTGTCTGTTTGTTGAAATTGAATTTAGAACACTATATCAGTTACAGTTCTTTATTTGTCAACATATTATACGAACAAACTAGCATCAGCCCACGACTCCGTAACGCGTTTTTTAAGCAGTACTTATTTTCGTCTCGTTATTTTATTGTGTTCTCTTCTCAAACGACTTCTTTATCGATTGGTCGTGAAATACAGTCAGGGTTTGTTGAAACATGAGTCACGCACACAAAGAACTGTTTAAAGCAGATTGAATCTGATCAGTAAGGATAATATATTGTATTATGTTTATTAAAAATGACGATCGTCCTTTCATAGTAATAAGTTTGTAATTTATTAGCGAATACAACTAAGAAAAGACACATTCATACCGTCGTACTGCTGTACACAACCCGGTACACAGTATTGATTATTACTATAAATGAATGTTATCTAGGTTAAAAAAATGCTTAATATAGTCGATTAAATTTACACTATAAATACATGCTTTTAGTATTTACCTGTATCTATACCTAATACTCCATAATTTGGGTGTGATATACATATACATATACATATTTATTACGTAACATATTTAAAATGAAATATGTGTTTATAATTATACCTTTATTACTAAGGTTGAATTTCAAATGCTTCCATTGTAAAGATTCAACTGTGCTCTCATAATCTAAGAAAAAAGCTTTCATAATTCAAGGGAATTGATCTATCACCGATTATATCGTCCACATACGAATCAAATGTAACACTAATATAGCCCCGGGTCGGACAGACCCTCGCAATTGAATTATAGCGCAGGGTTTACATTGATCGGCCGCTGGGTGAAAACGATACTTGTGAGATATTACTTTATTGTTTTTTCTCGTGGTTAAAAAGTTACGGCCACGTGCTTTAGTTTTGATAAGAACGATGACGGAACGGTAAACTGATATTGGTAACATATTTAAAATATTTTAACTATGATTTATGAATTTCATTAAAAAAAATAATTATGAAATACTTACTATCTACACTTACGTTTTTAAAACAGTGGAAAGTAAAGGACAACTACAACCGCTTTGGTATTTCAGCTCCATCAACATTGTATCGGGTATGAATATGTATTTTCTTAGTCTTATACCCGAATAATTTAAAAACAATTAACTTAGAAACATAATTTTAAAGAATTGCGTATATTTTCAGCACTTCTATTTTGGAGTTCCGTTAG
>MU161029.1:0-14921 GCA_015888305.1 Antheraea pernyi
GACTTTGCAACGTGTTGAAGTTTAAGTCGCAGGTCGTAAAGACTATAATGAGCGAAATAGAAAAATATACGTGCTGTATTAAAATATGGCGGTACCGTCTCACATTAATTACTGTACGTCCGTTAATGAATATATTGTGAAAGTAATATAAAATGAAATATGATGCATGCGATAATTCTACCTTATTTATAGGTAAATAAATTGATTCCATATTCCGCATAATCCTTTTGCCGGGTTATGTGATTATTGGATAACCATTATATCCTACTGTGTATCGTGTACACATGATCAGACACGCTACGTCGGCTGCAAATGAAACTGCCACCAGGTGCCGGCTGATTGATGAGTTGCAGCGTCGTGGTAACCGCCATTATTCATAATTTGACGTTGATGCCGACACGGGGATATGGAGAAGGATAAATTGACGTGTCAACGATAATGACGTATTTGTGGTTTGAGCTATAAATTTGATGTCGCGCATTACGTTGGCACTAGATGAAGTTAAAAGCGGTTTAGTATTACTATTAGAATCAATATTTGATTGATGAAGGCGTTACTTTGCGGAAATCCATCATTAAACTTAATTATTAGAATCAAGTTAGCACTATGCATATCAGCATTCTGCATGATAGCGGCGATGTTTAATTAACGTTATTTGTCAATGTAATTCGAGGTCAATTAAGAAAAAAACAATACTTAACTTCGTAGTTATATTAACAGTTACAGGTATTGCGTATTTGTACGGGTTTTGGAACAATGTCCCTGTTCTGTTTCATTTTCGTTTGCGTGATAAGAATAATTTTAATCAAAATTTGTAAATTGTGATATCTGAGAGATTTTTTGTAGTAATATGACAGACATTGGTTTTATTTATTTTATTTGTTGACGACGTGAAAGCTTTTTTATTAAGATTCTATTTTTTTTCTCATACAAACAAGGTATCGCGCGAAACGCAACTTGTTTGTTATCCAAAGGTCTTTTTTTTAATTACGTTTTACTTCATAATTATGCTTCTAACAAACATTTTGCGGAACAAAAAAAATGGTTTAATTCGTAAGTACGTTTTTCGAGTTTTCACCAAAAAGTAAATTAGCGTCGCGAGAAGAATACGTCCAATTCAACAGCCACTTCAATGAAAACTACGAAAATAAAAAAGTATTGTTCATTTTATTATTTAAATGTGTGAAAGACTCGTCTCCGAAGATAGTTAATAAAGTGAAGTAAAATGAAAAGAGGTCTATAATAAAAAATAATTATCATTTTTACTGTAATGTATTTAAAAAATGCATTACTTCACTTATGTCATATTATTTCAAAAAATGTACATAGATTTTTTTGGTAAATTGCGACTTAATTCAATTTTACGCTAATTATCGTTGTGCAGTATACTGCGACTTCGTCTGCATTTAAATTATTTTATAACATATTTTATAAAGAAATAAATTAAGTACGAACTTTTCTTTTGTTGCTTATTTAGACGTCTTTATGTTACAAATGATATTTTTACTATGACCGACTAACAATGTAATTACACTACTTATCCCTACACTTAGAACTGACTTAAAGCGTTTCCATTTAGTTTTAAGATAAATTTAATACGAAAGTGTAACATGGTCAACATTTAAACGCATGTTCCCACAAAATTGAATTTTTGTGTTACTTCTCTTTATGAGGTGCAATATGATGTGTTCACACTTATGTTAACGAAATTTGACAATTCGTGTAAATGATAATAATGTTGTAACAGGCTCGAAGAATGTGGTATTCGTGATAGTCAGCCAACCGGAACCTTACCATGTCAGTGTCGCGATGCAGCTCAAACAAAATATCGAACGACAAGTATGGAATATTGAAGCGGTAAGTGTTAAGTATGTGAAAAAGATGTGGTAGGCTAGTGGTTTCACCGGAGGAATGTCAATCCGTTATCCGCAGGTTCGAAAACCGACATGTCCCAAGGAAGTTTTCGGAATTCGCGTAAATTTACTAATCTAAATTGGTAACGCTCTCGGCGGACGGTGAACGAAAACATCGTGAATAACCACTTGCTCCTGAGAAATGTGCTTGTAGTATATTATATGTGGGAAAACATACTGTTGATTTCTCACAGTTAGAAATCGTCAATACGTCGTGGGCTAGCGTGGTGATTATGGCTCATACCTTTTTTGGGGATGAGGTCTATGGCCCTGCAGAGGTTCTCTTGCAGGCTGATGATGATGAAGTGTTAATTATAATGGGTTTTGCGGATTTTTGATCCTCTTGGGAGCAAATTTTGAATATTTTTCCTGATCCACAATACAACGCTTTTGTCAACAGTGTAATAATGCCTAACCCGCATTTGTCAGTCTCTACATATTTCCTTAGCACTTCTCATCATCGACATTAGCCGGAAATTCTATGATTACTTGTACTTAAAGTTTTACCTTCTCTGGGATTCTTTGCGTTGTATAGACAAAGAGGATAAGGTTACAATGCGTCCTTGAGAAGGAGGTAGAAATCCCCAATATACAATTTTCAACATTCTTGCAATTTTATTTAAATACGGATTTAACTATTTGTAAAGGAAACATGTGTAAAGAAATATTTAGAACATTCTTTATATCATGAGATAAAATTAAAATTTCTCAAAAATTAGCACAAAACTAAATATAATTGTCAATAATTATTTACGTCTCGCATTATATAAATTCGGTGACCAGATTGTCTTAAATTATTTTCAAAATAACATTTAAGTTTTTTCCTTTGCAGCGACGTCCGAATGTCCACATGACACACGAAGATTTCCCGATAGCGGGAGCATGGACCATAATACCATTACTGAAACCACTAGTCAGTATGTATAAAGGGAGTAGTAAGGTCAGATGGGTACTGTTTGTGGAAACACACACTGCTGTAAGATGTGAGCAACTATTTGAAGCTCTTGGTGCAGCTGATAATCACAAGGTAAGATAATCCGACGATGTTGTAGTGTAGTGTTACGTATTCATGGAATCGAAATTGTTTATAATAAAAATGATGGAAGTTTAGATTCCTTAAAAATGTACTTTAATTCTAAAGGGTTGTTACGTTTCCTTCCGCAGGAAATTATGTGGATAGGATATCCATTAAGTGACGTGGAACCTACAATAATACATCACTTTACTACTTACGAGGAACTAGAAGAAGAAGGTGGTTTTGTATATCCGAACTTCGCCAGCGGATTCGCAATGCGAATAGAATTAATTGAACAGTAAGGACGAGTTACTAAATTATAAATAAATTTTGTAATCCGTAAATTAGGCTGAGCCCTAATGTTCCTAAAGTTTCTAATTTCTAATACACACCGGCCGTCTCCTCCTTCCGCCGGACCTGTGCAATGGAAAGATGGGTCCCCCGACCCATCCTCCCCGGTCCAGCTATGGTGGGAGGAGGCGATCAAACTGCCGCCTCCTCCTGCCTGTCCTCCGTTGGCGGAGAGGGTCACTTTGAGGATCTTGCTCACGAACCCTCTCCGCCGCCTCCTTCCGCGAGACGACTTCCTCGCAGAAGGCGGCCATTGCGTTCCACACTTCCTCACTGCCGAGCATGGCCGCAACCACGCTCGGCAGTGACAGATCTTGCCCTACCGCCGCAGCCAGAGTGCGACGTTGCTCCTCCCACGCAGCACACTCAGACAGAGTGTGCTGCGCGGTGTCCGGGTCAACGCCGCACTGATGACATACGGCAGTCGGCTCCCTGCGTGCTATCCGGTACAGGTACCAACCGAAGCAACCATGTCCGGTCAGGACCTGCACCAGTCGGAACGTCAGGGAGCCCCATCCTCTATCAAGCCAATCCGGTAGGACCGGGCGGACGGCATCGATCGTGTATCGACCGTACCGCGCGTCCGCCAGGTCCCGCCTCCACCTTTCCACCACTTCATCCCTCTTCTCTCTTCTTCTTTCCTCTATTTCTCTGGGAGCTAGAGGCTCTCCCATCCGTTTCTTAACCGCCGTATATTGATATACGGCGGCAAGAACCTCCGCCTCTAGACATTTTACACCTACAAACATTTATCTCTGCATCACCTAATGGTTGACTGGTAGAGAATGCCTTCGGCATTAAGTCCGTCATTGCGTATTTAACGCATAATGTCTAAATAAATAAATATCTTATGAAATTCAATACGTTGGGCAGATATAGGCATTCTTAAGAAGGCGTTATAAGTAGTGATTTCTCTTAAAGCTTGCTGAATCGCTTTTGCCTTTTAATCTTCGTGTGAGAAAAAATAATAAAGAATCCATGGGGAAAGAATGTAAGTGAGCAAATTTAATTTATAAAAATTCTGTGCAGGCTCCTTCAAAAAATAGAGAGTGGGGAACGTAAACTAGACGCAGATTTCTCGATAGACCCAGCTTTCGAGCTGGCACAACTGGTCTATGGTAACGGTGACACTCCGGGACCGCTGCTTACGCCAGACCTAAGCTTTTGCGTGGTTTCGGGTGAAAATTGCGCCACCTATCCTAGACAATTCGATATGTGTGTGAGTATTATAGAAACATACTTTACTTAGCCGCATAAAAATAATGGTTAGAACAAGAAGATGCCTAAAAATGGCAAATATTGTATTCGATTTTTTTTTTCTAGTATTAGTAACAAGTCTATTAAATGTAATTTTAATCATTTAAACCATTATCTCAAACATATGGGATAATTACTTAGCTTGGGGAGTATTATAGAATTATTCGTATTTAATTATGATTTACACAAATTTTACCTAAATTTAAATGTGGTTTTATACCTATTGCACACTTTCATAACTGTTCACTTTTCATTATTATTGAGACTGATATTATTGGCCTTTTGTTGTGGTACTTATACACTAATGTTACGATGATGACTTTCAATAGATATACAATTTTTTAATAGTAACTGTTAGTCTTGGATTGCACGACAGTCATTACCATAATGTTCGGTGAAGTTATTCTGTCGAGTTAGTACGAAAGTTTAGATATCTTTTTTTATACTTTATAGCGTTTATTACAATCTCATCTGATATTCAATTACGATGTGGTCTAAGGCGGTAAACATGATAGACCTATAGGAGGTTGGCTCTTAAGTGAAGCTACCGGAAAACAAAGGTTTCAAAGGTAGTTTTCATACATAAAACATACATTGTTACTAAGCAGTCACACTTTTATAATCATTTTAGAAAAGCATTTACAAGGAAATAAGCAATGAGAAGATTAGATATTCTCGTTACGATATATTTCAATGAAGTAGAAAGCGAAAGACGAATAATAACTTCACGTATTAGAAATAACTAGTGGGCGCCCAGTGGTCGACATTCGACCATAGTTCATTGATTTTTTAAGTTTGAATTTTATTAGGGTTAATATCATTGTTGAATGTAGAATGAAAAAGGGTAATTGGAACGTAAGAGTGTACAGTCGAGCATAGCAACCTCCTTTACAACCTTTTTTGAAGTCCTTTATTAACAGATGTCAAAATGTCTTTTTATTTACATGTGTGTATATGTTGTATAAAATGAGTGTGTGAGTAATGCATATTTGAATTAATTTAATGTACTTCTAACGCATTTTATATAAAATAAATAGCTTTCTGCACTTCTCCTCCATATAAACTTTAACTATGCCAAATTTCACGTCCATCCGTTCGCCCAATTCCGTTAAAAAGGGATACAAAGTTTAGGCTTCACGTATTAATATATAAGATAATGGGATTATATAATCTAAAGATAACGATATTTCATTATTTGGCTCATCAGTGATGTTTTGCGTAATATAGTTTGGTTATTGTGCACAAGTGAAAGGAACAGAAAATAATACCACGGAGCTTGGATTCTGACTTGCCACGTAAATTCTCTGGAAAGTTCTACCAAGACGACCACCATCTTGTTACTTCATCGAAATGTTGGAAATAAACTTTTAATGTTATTACTTACTCGATAATGGAAGTAATAATCTACTACAAGATTGTTTGCTAAAAATAAAGTAAAAAATGCATTGAGGTATATAATTAATTGGTGCTGGTCGTGGTTAGGGTAGTGCGGTACCCGAGGACTCTATATACTTCGCGGTGAAGACGTGGAACGGTTTCCACGGTACCAGGGTGAGAGTCGTGAAGAAGACTTGGGGGAAACACGTCACGAACTTGATGTTCTACAGCGATGCGAATGGTATGAATACTTTTTGGTTCCTTTACTATCCAATTATGACCACTTTTAAATTGAGTTTTTTCCACAGATTCCTTGCTCCCCGCGGTTGATATCGGAGTACCGAATACCAAGACCGGTCATTGTACGAAGACGATGACGATCCTCCGGAAGGTTGTTCAGAAAGTAAAAGATATGCCTCATATCAAGTGGATATTCCTGGCTGATGACGACACGATATTAGGGTAAGTGTGTGTGTTTGTTAGGGGGGTATCTGTAATTTACCAAGTTGGTTTATTTGACCTGACTATGGTTCAAGTAGGTTTATAGGCAAAAAAATATAAGAAAAAATTGAGTAGTCACGGGACGCCTGGCAGATGTAAAACATCGAAATTGTTTTGTATGAGTTGTATTATGCCTAAAAGAACAGATTACGGCAAGAATCAGCTATGTCATAAGATAAAACATTACAAATTTGTTTCATAAATTAATGACTGTTTATTTATTTTATTACATAAATATTAATTTTTATTAAATATAAAAACAAAAATTCAACTAGGCGTAGGCGGGGTGTGTTTGGCGGCATTTATCAAAGAGCGCTAGGTCGTCGGCGCGTGCCGCGTAACACTAGTAGAACACTAGTGGCCGACAAAACAGTTTGAATCTTATACAGATACATATACAGGTCTCTCAGAATCTTATACAGGTTATACAGATAGGGTTGCAAATGTTTGTGTTTTGCGTCGCCACGGGTCGCCAAGCCAACAATCAGGTTTACCCGCGCCTATAGATATTTCACATCAAAAGTAATGTTTTCCGATGCTGTTTAATCGTCGTCCCTGAATGACAATACTTTTCTCACTTATTTAACATTTTTGATTCCCATATCCAAATTGAGGGATTCAAGGGATCATAGTAGATGGAGAATTAATTACTTTTGTAGTAAGTTATTCAATGGAATAAGTAAGATAAAAAATAATTTGCAAAAAATGAAAAGTAAATAATGAATGGGAAAAGTATCGTCATTTAGGTACGGTTAAACTGCATCGGATTCTTTTGTGTTTGTTTTTTTGTTTTTAGATTTTTAGTTTATAACCTTCGATAAACAATAACTAGATAACGGGTCGGCGCGAAAAATACGTCTCGGTAAATAAGTGCTCACTTGAAATGTGTGCCCTTATTTTGTTTAGTTTATTTGAAACACAGCCAATGTAAGCCCGTTTCACATGCCGCAATATATTCAAAAAATGCAAAAATAATACCCGAAAAAGCAGTTTAACGACCGGAGTATCTTACTTTCGCTAAATACATGTTGAATAAGTTATATTTTAAGCTTTAAACTAATAATATCAAATTTTGAACAAAATTACCGATTTTAAACCTGTGGGCTCGTCAGACATAAACACGCACAGTAACGGGAAAACGTACTTTATTCATTACGTGTTACGCTTTATCGTAAGTATTAGATAACATTTTGAATATTTGTGACTTTATTACAAGGTGTTATGGTTGTAATTAGGTTAAACTTAAAACAGTTTTAAAACTTTTTTTCTCCTTTTCTTAGTAAACAAATAGCTACACATAAGTATATATTTACGCCCACCAAGGAGTGTTCTCGCACTAAAGACTCCCCCGATCCCCCGAGCTGTGTTCTGTGCCGCGGCGTGGGTCATACCGCGAATTATCGCGGATGTCCCCGCGCCCCGCGCACAAAGCGCCCTCGCTACCCCAGGCAGGCGTCGCCGTCTAAGGCGGCCGCCGCTCCCGCCCGCCCCCGACCCCCGCCTCTCATGTCCCGAGAGGCCTTTCCGAGCCTGCCGAGCACGTCTCGTGCACCGGCAGCGTCCGCACCCGCGACTAGCGCGCCCCCCCGCCCCTACCGGGCCCCTCAGGCTCCGTGGGCTCCTAAGCCCGCGTCCCAGCCCATTCCCAGACCTCCGGCGGCTAATCCTTCACAGGATCACCCCGCCTATTCCTTCTCCCTATCGAGTATTGACTACGCAGGTCAATTACTCATCTTCCACGAGATCTCGGAGATCTCGGCATACGAAGAAACCGCCCGAAATCCTCTTCTAGGATCCGTCACTGCAATACATAGGTTTCCAGCCATCGCGGCTACATTACAACGGCTCGCGCGCGCAGCTGTTCAAAATAAATAACTCATATAAGATAGAGTGAATCGCGTATTTACGTCTATCTTCCCCTAAAAACGACCGTTCAATAATAATAATTTTTGTTATATCTATTTTTAGATTTCGGCGCCGTCGCCGTTAAGTAAATTTAAATTCGATCTTATTAAATGCGTGTTGCGCCCGCGCTTTTGTAATCGATCCTTTTTAGCTCCCGCACACATCGCGGTTCTCAGTGATATCTCGAGCCTAGGTCGTCCCCGCGCGGAGCCCTCGTGATATTATTATCGCGATACAGTGACTCACCTACATCACTTGAACACACATATGAGATCATCTCTCTCACACACGTGCACATATATACACATGGTGGGAGGGTTTTTTTTTTTTTTCCCTCATCGAACTGAATCGAATAGTTTTAGTTCGTTTCAATCCGATATACACGTATTCATTTGTGAATCATGCAATTTCGATTGTATGGTTCACAAATGTATATATGTATGAATAGCTTAGAATAGTTAGCTAGGACAGACGCGTCTTTTTCCAGGTAACAGCCCAAGCCGAGGTGTGCGTGCACCCTTGTGTATGTTACCTAAAACCCAAATCGGTTGTGTGCCTTAAGCGCCAACCTTAGTAGTCCGGTGAAGCTGTGAAGACCCTGCCGGGTCAATAGCGTAGTCAGTTCGAGAAAAAAAATATATATATATATATATTTACGCGGACGGCTTTTAGCTTCGATTTGTACTTGACACTTTATCTAGTTATTGTTGATCGAAGTTTATAACACTAACGATTCGAAAGATACTCGTGTAAAAAATTCCCGATTTGGTAAATAACGGACACTAGTGTCTATTTACATTGATATTTAATGTAATTTTTTTGTTTAAGTGTTCAAAGGCTGTGTGAAGTGCTGAGCTGTTACCGCGGTGGCGATGACGTCACTATACTAGGAGAACGATACGGCTACGGTTATGGGAAAAAGGAAACCGCTGATAAGGGTAAGGAAAGTCTATCGGAATTAATTATTTAACTGTCACTCTAAATTTAACCATTTATTGGTTGTTTTCTTAACGCATTCACTATCATGTACATTTATTTTGCATTGAAATTTAGCAAATCATATATTAGTTTCAAATTATTTTTACTTTACTTCTACTTACATACATTTATCATCTCTTTAATCTATTAAAAGAAACCCGCGACTCTGTCAGTCAGTACTAAAGTGTAATTTAAAATTCAATAGTAACTAAATATAGCCTAGCGTAATCTGGCGGTATGTTTTTTAAGATAGTGAGTATAAAAACCTTTTTAATGTGTCTACCAATTTTATACGGTCATACGACGGTTTAGAAGTTTATCGAAATCTAAAGCCAAAGTACTTAATTCAGCTCAGGCATTTAAAAGGTACTTATTAAAATTACCGGTTCAGGAAACATCCCACATATCGATACTCGTATTCTTGTCTTAGATAAACAAACATTAATATAGTTTTGTCATATGGTTCGCTTCGGTTTCATTAAACCTTTAACCGATTACTCCTTATTTTTCGTTACCACCCGTTTTTTTCATGCTATGAATGTTTTTTTACGCGTGAAGTATAGTTATATTTGCTATATATATATAAGAAATGTAAATATTTTGAGATACAAAAAAAATGAGAATGAAATTGTGTAAATAGATAGAGATTGTATATCACCCCGGAATTGACGGGCAATAAAAATTATTACTAAAACCTCCAGCTATCATGAAAATAGATTATCAAAAATGTACGCGAGCTGTAATAATTTTTTTTTCTATATAACAAGAATCTAATAGTATATTGAAGTAGTGCTACAGAAAGTTTGTAAGTAAATAAACAAAGATGCTCGAAAATAAGTCTTCTGTTTTTCGGTTTTTGTTCTCTGTTGTAAATGAATAAACACGTGTGTTGGGTTTTGTTCTCTTTTGTAAATAATAATCACGTGTTTTGGGTTTTGTTCTCTGTTGTAAATAATAACCACGTGTTTTGGGTTTTTTTCTCTTTTGTAAATGAATAATCACGTGTTTTGGATTTGTTCTCTTTTGTAAATAAATAATCACGTGTTTTGGGTTCTTGTTCTTTGTTGTAAATGAATAAACGTTGGTGAAGCCGCGGACATAGCTTGTATATTGATGAGTCGAGTGGTGTAACGTAAGGCTACGACTACATAACGGGCGGGGGCGGCACGGCGCTGAGCGTGCGCGCGGCGCGGGCGGGGTCGCACACGTGTTTTGGGTTTTTATTCTTTGTTGTAAATGAATGCCGCGAACATAGCTTGACGTTGATGAGTCGAGTGATGTACCATAAGGTTACGACTACATAACGGGCGGGGGCGGCACGGCGCTGAGCGTGCGCGCGGCGCGGGCGGGGTCGCGGTGCGCGTGCAGTGCGCTCTCCGCGCCCGACGACATGACGCTCGGCGCGTGCGCTCGTCTCCGCCTCAACGTCACGCTCACGCACTCGCCACTCAACTTTTATTCAATATAATTTTATGATCTATTTTTCCCTTAATAGTTATTTTTTATAACTTTTTTATATTGTGACTATATAAAATTAATCCTTTAAAAAAATAATCGCACCCAAATGACTTTATAATCAAAACAAGTGAGTGCATCATATTAAATCCGCAACAGTGACTCTTTTGCCTTGTCACATTTACTAATTTCCCTTATATGTACCCAAATGTCGAGAGGTTTGCATGCTGACGTGACAGCGACGATTTCTGTTAAATTGGATATCCATCAGTAGTCGCTGTTGTTTTTGGAATGCTCTTGGCTTAGAAGCAAGCACACTACAGTTTTCTTACATATTATATCCTTATATTTATATCCTTTATGAAATCCTTACATATGGAATTAACATTTTATATGGAAAAAGTGAAAGAAAATATTAGGTCTATACCTATGAAATAGCCGTTTAGTATGAAAAAAATTTAACGATTTTTTTAAATGTAGTTTTTATTTTTATTAATCGAAGTAATCACCCATGCAATCAGTGCATCTTTGCCAACGCATTGGCAGTTTATTGATGCCCTTTTTAAAAAAATCAGCTGGACGGGAGGCAACAAATTCTTCAATGGCATTTTGTACTGCCTCTCGGGTATTGAATTTTTTTCCCGCCAAGGAGTTGTCCAAATTCTGGAAAAAGTAGTAGTCTATAGGCGCAAGGTCTGGTGAGGAGGGCGGATGACGGAGAACTTCCAACCACAGTTCTTGCAACTTGGAGACTGTCTGCTGTGCAGTATGAGATCGCGCGTTGACTACTTTTGGAAACGAATTCCATGTTTTTAAAATAAACTTAATTAGAAATTAGAATTCTTAGCCAAACAAAAATTATTTTGATTTGAAATGGCCAGTACTGCAGAACGGCAATTTCATAGGTAAAGACCTATTATTAAATTATATATTTATGATAAAACAAAGTATGTTACACTATTATCTATGAATTTTCGCGATTTTATTTTTATTTTATAGAAAACACTTGAAAGAGTTATTTGGATGGATCTTAGGAAGTTAGAGGTCCTCACTGGTGCGATTTATTTCAGGCTAGACCTCAAGACTACGCCCGCGAGGTGGTCGCGCGCGACCGGCCCGTGTCCTTCCACCGGCACTCCTCGCCGGACCCGCTGCGGGTCTACGCGACCTGGTTCATGCACGACGACTTGGCCCTTAACCATAAAAAGAGGGATGAACTGTAATAAGACACTTGATATTGGACCATTGTTTTATAATAAAAAAAAAATCCATAATATCATAATTGCTTATTGCGCTGGCCAGTTTTAACTATTGCTCGGTCAGTAAAGTTAGATCTTAATTGTTGGGCATTTATAATTATTGCCGAGTTACTAAAGTTGGATGATGAATGCCCATTTTCGGCTTAGGGTTATATTCTCGAGCAAACCTTCTCTTGATTATTATCAAAAATTTAGTTTTCAGTATTGCTAATATTAGTTTCTAGATGCTTCTACTAGGAACGTTCTTAGATGGACGAGAAATTCCGAAATGTTTAGTCATTGTTATAAAGATTGTACTAAATATTAAAGCCAAGTCATAACTTACTCACTCTTAGTGTCAAAAATAACGTGGATGATACTTTTTCGAAACATATCCTTTGTTTTTTTCTCGTTAGGCCTTCAACATTCCTTAAATATTGTATATCTAAGTTAGTTTTTTACCAGTGACAAGTTCTCTGGATGAGAAAAGTCTTATATAAAATTAATTGCAATAGACAAAAACCTACCTCTACATACATACACAAATATTCTTATTTAATTTCCGTGGTCCATTATAATGAACATGTGTCCTGTGAACATATATTGGAATGGAATGGATGGATGGATATGGAATGGAGAACCTGATGAGTATGATTATCATAAACATCTCATAATATCGAATCTGCGATTTTTATCAATTCCTGTATATCGCTTGTTATTAATACGGTGCAGTGTGTAAACAACGCTCGAAAATCGTAATACTTATTGGCGGGCATTTTTGTTTATTAACTTACAAACTTTACAGAGTTACGTTAAGTCTAATATGTAATTCAAAGTTCCTTTATCATATCAATGTATGAAATTATAATGTCGTTAACAAAAAAAAATGTTATTCGTATTTACCTTAAATAAGTAAAAGTCATTAAGATGCATTTATTATATTTAATACGTATTATTAATTCGCGATGGTTCTAATATTTGTGGAAATAGAGTATTTAATTTAAGAAAATGTCGACATGTTTTTTATAGAAATATTATCTTAAATAATATTCTAATTGTCTTTGAAATCATAAATCAAGAAATCTAGTATGATCTGGTATGTAGTATTCAAATAGGATGTCTGATTTTCTAGGTTATTTTATGTTTTAACGAGATGCAGCTAAAATGTATGGAAAAAAAACGAAATGCTTAATAGTTTTAAAGCAAGGAATTCTTAAAAGACCTCCAAATTGTATGTTATGTATCTAAAAACACGAGTCGTTATGTTATTGCATTTTTTTATATAAATGTTTGGCGTAATCTTAGTATAGAATTGTAGTTGCTTTAATTTTTTTATTTACACACTTAAATTATTTCTCTTTATATTATGTAATATTAGGGACATTTTGCATAATATATATTAATTAGTAGTTCACAAATTAAGTTGTAGTAATAAATAATAACATACAACATGAATTTAAATGTCACAAAAACTTTGAGTTGTATTAACGACGCCACTATTTTTTTAAGAGTAATGATTACACACGAAATCATTAACTCTAAAATTCAAAATATTTACCCATTTAATAAAGAGATTAATAATCTTCAATGAAGAGAATTCCATGCCAATGCATGAAAGAAGAATTGGAATATTATAGGAACTGTTTATGACATGAACCGAGGGTTATGGATCTGTGCATTAGATGAATAATGGTGTTATGGATCTGAGCATTAGACAGATAATGACGTTATTGATCTGGGAATTACACCATAATGGCGTTATGGATCTAGGAATTACATCATAATGGCGTTATGGATCTGGGAATTCCATCATAATGGCGTCATGGATCTGGGCATTATTAGGTTTATAGTATGTTAGAGAAGGAATATCATAAAATCTTCTGTCATATTTACATAGAATATAATATCTCAAAATATCAGTTATCAATTAACACATGTATAACATTGCTTTATTTTGTTATCTTTCTGATAATAATTTTATCTTCTCAAAGAAAACACAAATGGGGCATTCAATGAAGGAACATCAGAAGTAGGTGACAAAAGGTTTCAAGCGATGCTTGTATTTAAAAATAGGAATTCTTTAATTATTTAACATTCGCTTATTTTTGTCTTCAGAATCGAATACAAATGAGATCTCATTTATGTCATAAAAAATGTTCTTTCGTTTAATTAACAAGCATTGAACTCTAATAATGTATACATATAAATAATATAAAGTTATATAATTATTAGTCTAGAAATTATTATTAAAATGTGTATGCATTCGAAATGTAATTTAAAATAATAGTATTTGAAATTGTTAATAGCAAAATAATGTATAAAACTAACATATCATTTATATATGGCTAATAAAGTTTAATATTTTTATAAACAGTTGCGTTTTATTTGAAACTAAATGTTACCTGCGATTTCGTCGGCGTTGTTTATTTTTTTAACAAGGACGGATATCCATCGTTGATGGGTGAGCAATTCCAGCAATAGGTTAGCAATTGTGAGGAAAGTATATTTTTTATTTCTTCCTCTGTACATAAAATAGATTGAATATTAGATTGGACGTTACTTTGCGTTTCTTTGCCTGGAGTTGATTGACCGCTACTATGTGTCACTGCAACATAATAAAAAGTTATCAAAACCCGTCATTTGGTTGACGGTTGGTCGCGACGTTGGCGGATGGCTGGACCCGTCGTCGATTAAGACTGTTGGTCTATAACGGTTAAAATACATAATATGTTATACATAAAGTGATAAAATAAAAAATGTAAAGGACATAGAAAGTAACTACAAATCCCAACTACACAATCTACCTCATGGAATTTTCAGAAAGTCGACCGATTTAATCTTGCATAAGTTCTACCCCTTTGAAAATGGCTTATAATTCCACTATATAATCGGTGATGGTTCAGGAGTTAACCCAAACACCTCGTCGTTTGA
>MU161029.1:17288-32688 GCA_015888305.1 Antheraea pernyi
AATAGCTCAGCTCTTTCTCAATAACTTTATAAAGTGTCAACTCGAACCGCGTCCTCACCTCCGTAACATCAGAGACCGAGTTCAGAAAAAAAGAAAAGCCCTTAAGCCGAAGGGCCTCTGTACCTATACTTTTATTATTAATACATGTCATGTAAAGAAAATACGACGTATAATCAAATGTATACCTTAAACCTTGCCTTTAATGCTTCTTTTTGTTTGCAAAATGTTAAGTCACATTCAAAAGTTTTTAGTAATGAAAAATGTAAGTTTGGGAGTTGAGTCGAACCGGTACTTAGCGAGGTATCGCGTGTCGAATGACAAATAGCTAGCTTCTGTCCCTCTTTAGAGTTTGAGCCTTCAGAATTCGCAACTACACTCAAAGTTTGATGGAATAAAAAATATTGTAGGTACTGTAAAGTATAAAAGATCAATGGAATTCTTAGGGGATACCTATAAAAAGAACTAAAATAGAAATAGACGTAAACGACATATAACAATTGTAATTCCGTTATTAGCATACAACGAATATAGCTAAGTACATTTTCACAACATAAACAAACCCTTTCAGACACTCGTCCGCCCTCAATCTGTCGGAACCTTTGTAAACATTTGCGGCGTGACTAATTGCCGGGATTGACGTTTTCTACTCGATTTATTAAACTATAGGTCCTTACTGTTCACTTCCCATTCATTTGAAATTTAGTGATGAACAGCCGACATTACGAATTCAAATTTAAGATAATTTTTTAATGGATTTTTCTTTAACGAACAAGCAACGCGTCTAGCGGGAGAATGGAGGAGTTAGAACTACAATATAAAAACATAACTTTTGACCGTGCAAGAAAATTAATAAAATTGTTGTAAATGTAAATAAAGATACACGCTTATCGAAGTCCTTTAAAAACTGATCTTATATTCTTACTGTAATTTCCGAAATAATTCATATTACCAGTTCGCACGGCATTTGCTAGCCAGGTGATCTCTGAAAAATATATCAAGATCTGCCTAATGTATACAGGAGATCGCTAATATTAAACCATTTCATTCATTTACTAGTATTATTGAGGTTTTTAAATGTATATAATAAATCTATATTGGTGAACATATATTTTTCCTTTTAAAACTTTGGTGAGGTAAGATGAAGCTATTATTGGTTTCAGCATGAATGGGTCGGCTCGCCCTTGGTAGTACCACCCTCTCAAAGAAAACCGACGTGAAGTAACAGTGCTTGTACTGTTGCGTTTCGTTAGGTCAGTGAGAGCGCCGGAGGACCACCTCCCCTCTCCTCTCTTCCCTCCCTTTCCCCTCAAACATAGGCTGGCAACGCACTTTCGACTTCCCTGGTGTTGTTAGTGTCTATGAATGGTGGTGATCACTTAACATCAGCTGAACCACTTGTTCATTTGTCTGCTATGACATAAAAAAAATGTATTATGTACCTATATATCTATACCGAAGCGAATTCCGAAGTTGGTTACGTCAGTGAAGTTAACTAACCAATTTTATTATTAACGATTATTGTTACTCGTATGAACACACGTTGTCGGTATTTATTTCTGATGATAATAGAGTTATCCTTCGAGATTGTTTACACCTTAATTTGATTTATTATGAAAATCTGTAAGTGGTTTACTTTAACCAAGCGAATAGGTACATATTGTTTAATAACATATATGAACCACCATATACCAATGAAAAATACTTCGTTTCACTGAAGAGCAATCGAATACAATGATAACCACGTAAGCTATGATTAGTGTTGTAAAATGACTAATTGTATACCTACAAAATTTTTTCGCTAATTAGAATCATTCGAAAAAACATTGACTATAATAATACTTGTATTGATTTCACAACTAAAATTATTATTATTATCATCATCACTACATGCTGTCAATCATCTGTCAGTCAGATCACATTCGAAACGAACACGTCCGTGATTTCGCAGACAGGCCGCAAGAAAGCCATCTCTGCTGGTACGGCCATATAAGTCGCAGGTCCCCAGACTCCGTCCGTAATAGATGTCTCAACATCACCGTATAAGAGCCAAGGTCTCGCGGCAGTTACAAAAAAACGTTGGTGGGACGTGGTGAAAGCGGATATCAAGAAGAACAATCTAACAAAAGGATGCCGAAGACCCGGCAAATTGGAGGAATTCAAGTCAAATAGTGGACCCTGGCTCCAGGACAGGAAAACGATAGGAAGAGGAAGTCATATCAGAAGATGAAGCCAGTAAGCTGTCAAAGTACTTACGTAATACGCAATACGACCACTGAAGCGGCCGGCTCGCGTTATCTTTTTTCGCAAGACTAACCTAACCTAACCAAACCGATACCGTTTCGTTTTAAAACTTAAATATCATTAAGTTGCTAATATACTAAACGCAGTGCGCTTACCGATCGGTGCCACATCCGGCTCGCGCTGCCTTTATTTCGCAAGTCTAACCTAATAGACTTATTAATAATACCGTTAATACGTAATTAAATTGAAATTCTAAATTCTATTTTTAATAAATTTTAATAAATTGAAATATATACAAAATTTCATTGAAATCAATTTTGAATACGTACATTTTTACTGTATTTTTATAGTATCTAAGTGGATTGTTGGCAGTTATTATAACCTACAAATTGTATAAATAAAAACACACAGTGTCACAGTACCTTCAGAGTGTTTATTGGTTTTCCTGACTGACTGGCTGATTATACGTATTGTGTAACAAACTCAATAATTTAAAAAAAAATATAGACCTGTCGTGTTACAAATATTATTTTTTTATAAAATGGCGAATCTACGAATAAAAACCGTAATTGCAGCACAGCACTGAATGAAATCCAATGAATGGCCGATAACTGATTATTGATGGTGATAACAAACAGTATAATCTTGAGTTGTCCATTATGAACGTTAAATTAAATATTGTTTTTTGTAAGTTCATTATTTATTCAATTGCAATTTGATATTGTCTATTCAGCGTCTGCTGTAAATCATACATATAAAATTATAATTTATATACAGATATTTTTGATAGTTATATTAGTAACTCCGCAGTAGTCCGCACGCGTTTTTTTTAATTTATTCAAAGAAATATAAAATTGTGAGACCATGTACAATTATAGAAATGCTCTCTAAAATCAATTGTAAGTACGACATTAATATATAAATGAATTTATGATCTAATGTCTTATTAGAAAGACCCTTCCAACTTCAAAATTACTATTATTAATTATAATGTTGATTTGAAAACAATGAATGAGCTGACGTCTTCAAATCTTGCCTAAATATAAATCAAGATATGAAACTTTATATTTGCCTAAGCAGTTTTTAATATTCGATAATTTAAATAGTGCTCGTTGAACTCAATACAATATTCTTATGTTACTATAGTTATTCAGTAATGTACATGAAAGCGCAGAAATTTAAAAAAAATGGTCGCCAAAATGTCCACTAAGACAATATAATTAAAATTACATACATAGATATGTATAAATATATATGAATATATGATATATATGAATTTCAGTTACATTTATTCTTGGAGTGCAGTACAATGCACGTCTTACGTACATGTTTATAGTAAACAACATATTTTTTGCAGAATGTCATGCTAACTAAGTGGCAGGTAATAGTTAATCTAAAATAGAATAACCTAAATAACTACCTATAAGATCAGCTATCTGCCGGTGAAAGTCTCGTAAAAATCGTTCCAACCGTTTTGGAGTTAGCACTGCGGGTGCAGTCACGGTTAACAGTTAGTCTAAATTAAAATATATTAAATTACTTTTTATGGTGTCCGCTATCAGCCGGTGAAAGTGTCATGAAAATCGATCCAACCGTTTTGGAGATAGCATTGCGGCCGGAGCCGCGATTAACAGCTAGTCTAAATTACTTCTTATAATGTTCGCTATACGCCGGTGAAAGTTCTTTGAAATTCGGTCAAACCGTTTTGGAGATAGCATTGTGGACGAAGCCGCGATTAACAGCTAGTCTAATTTATAGTAGCCTAAGTAACTCGCTGTAATTTCAGCTATCTGCCAGTGCAATTATTGTCAAAATCGGTCCAGTTGTTTCGGAGATTACCCGGAACAAACAAACAGAATCCGACAAAATTTTTAAAAATTGCATTTTTTTATCAGAAGCTTTTATACTTTATACCCAATAATTAAAACAATGTTATTTTGATATTATAATATACATTTTAATGTAACCTGCTGTCGGTAATACGAGCTCCATGACCATCTCTACTTCAAACTACAAGCAAAAGATACAAATATGTAATAATATGGACACAGACCTAGAGGAAGCTAAGGGCGCGGTGGAAAGACGAATTAGAATCCACAGTAGTCACTGAATAGACATCGTTAGAAATCGCGACGCGAATCTTTAGTCTCTAGTTGAGATAACCTTCAAGTAGCGTCCACGAAATTTACCTTATTTTTTTTTGAAGTTATACTTCTTTTGGCGCGTTAAGGAAAAATGATGAGAGTAAATTTTTACAATGCGTGCGCACACCGTCACGAAAAAGCGACACCCTATTTTTACATCAATAACATAGTGTACTTCATTTAGTTTTTTTTTAATTTATTTATTTACATTACGTATTATCTAAAGAAATAAGATTTGAACTGACCGTACAAGGTACGACTATGCAAATACCACTGTTATAATTACTTCCACCATGAAACATCTGAGTTTGCTTTACTGTGCTCTAAATCAAAGGGGGTTATTGTCAATTTCGCAACCCCTTAACCTTAACGAGTTTTTGGCGGGATCGTGGAACGTCATACAGTGGATTTTATATTTTATTCTCAACCTTGTGTTATTTGAATATATGTTTTGTAATATTAATGGTGTTTAACGTGATATAATTTGGTTATTGTGCACAAGTAAAGTGGATGAAATAATACCACAGAGCATGAATTCTAACTCGCCACAAAAACTCCCTAGAAAGTTCTAACAAAGGGGCCACCGTCTTGTTAGTTTATTGAAAAATCAAGAAACTTGTTATCATTGACTTGACCACAGCAGTAATAATCTATAGTGATATAGGTGATTGGTTGCCAAAAGCATAAATAAACAAGTTCTTGACAACTGTTTGGTTGTCATAGTTAAATCATTTTTATCATTTTCAGTCATTTCAATCTTGGTATCATCAACAAACGGCACGAGAATGCCAGTAGTTGATCAATGCGTTTGCCCAAACACAACGAACCTGGTATGTGCTGGCGAAACAACATTCAGGAACATGTGTTACTTAGACTGTGCGAATGAATATCGGACGGAGACTGGTGAACTAGCGCTGAGGATTACATGCTTTGATCACTGCATCATCTGCACTTTAACTGATTGGTGGAGGAAGTCGTTTGGTATTAAAACGGTGATCGCTCATTGGTTGGCGTCTTTGAACTCGGTGTCGATAAACTTTGATACAAATCCTCCAATGAGTCTATAGTATTATCGTTATGAAATCATAGTACGTTGCTCTTCCTAGTCTGTAACCCTTAATCTTAAAAACCTTGGTTAAGCAATGGTACTTCAGGACTATATCTTGAGATACTCACTTAACCTTACGTGGTAATTAACTGAACTTAGGTTTTGTTATCTGTATTAAGAATTTTATGTCCCTCGTTTCCGCTAGAGGCGCCACTAATAGAGAAATACCGAACGTTCTTTTTTAGACTAATTTCTTAGTTGTATCGAAATCGATCGATTGGTTGATTTTGAAATTGATTGATTATACCAACGCAATTATTATTATAAATATATATTTTTCATATATTCATAAATATATTATAAATAGAAAGAAAGAAAGAAAGAAAGAAAGAAAGAAAGAAAGAAATACTTTATTGTTGAACAACCATACATTTAAATTAAATTACACAAATAATTATGACAGAAAAAAAAAAACATTTTAAAAATGAAAAAATAGGTGTCCAACAATTGTCGAACCCATTCAGCAAAAATCTGCAATACTGTAAGTATTACTGCAGCGCTGATTTTCGATGGGAGCCTATATATGATGATAAACGGACGTTAAAGTAAGTACAAAATTTGAGACGAACAAACAAATAACACAGACACACGTAACACGTCAAAGTTGGTCATACTAAAGAGAAATAAATGCTGTAACCACAAATTTAGGATTAAACATAACAAATGTAAAAGTATACGGAAAAAGATTTAAAAAAATAAAAAATACACATCAATAAACAGGTCTTACAATAAAACTACGTGAATACATTATACGTCACTTAAATTACAAAATTGATTTTGCAATAGGTTTCCAAAGATAAAAACAATTTACTATTAAACTGCTTAGAAACCTGTCGTCTGTATGTTTATAGTTTAAAATCACAAAAAAAAATTACAACTCAAATTTTATTACAAATATAATGTCGATAAAAATCATTTAATATTTTACTTAAAAATTATTTGTCCTGTACTTTTAACAATTGAGCGTGCTATGAAAAATATATATTTAATATATATTAAAAATAAATATAAAATATCTGTATGACAAGTTAGAGTGGAGACAAGATAAGCACAGGTATTTTTCATGTTCTCGTACCATGACTAATCCACTTATTTATTTTTAATATATATTAAATATATATTTTTCATAGCACGCTCAATTGTTAAAAGTACAGGACAAATAATTTTTAAGTAAAATATTAAATGATTTTTATCGACATTATATTTGTAATAAAATTTGAGTTGTAATTTTTTTTTGTGATTTTAAACTATAAACATACAGACGACAGGTTTCTAAGCAGTTTAATAGTAAATTGTTTTTATCTTTGGAAACCTATTGCAAAATCAATTTTGTTACTAAGTTATTATTTGGTAAGTATTTATATATTTATCACAGGTCATCAAAATGACAGTACATTTGTAAATATACGAATTATAACAATTTTATAATTTATTTATCTATAGACAACCACGGCATTCTCCAGCAATAAATTAAATCTTAATAAAACTAAATATTTAACGATTTTACAGATTTAAAGATTTGACATAAATAATATGAAAACTAACAAATTATAACAGAAAGAGAAAGAAAATGCGAGACCCAATTATTACTCTATTTTTTGAATAGCCAGATATGTCTCTACCGTTGTTGCGAATTTATTTCTTTTATTTGAGAAAATTTTTGTCTTAAAAAAGAAAGTCTTTGACACAAGTATCCTTCCAGTGAATGCGAAACTTGGTCACTCACGAAACTTCACAGAGTAAAGCTACAACGTTGCCAAAGAGCCATGGAGAGAAGCCTAACAGGATTAAAGAAGCTAGACAAAGTAAAGAGCAGCTCGATAAGACAAAAAACTAAACTAGTCGATGTGATCAATAGAATAGACCAACAGAAGTGGAGATGGACAGGCCACATGACCAGAGATCGCCAAAGTAAATGGAGCAAAATGGTCACAGACTGGTACCCCTGAGATGGCAAGCGAAGCGAGGACCAAGCTCAAGTACGCTCATGTGTGGAATACGGCTGTCACCTATGGGATGGATCAGCCAAATATCAGCTGGCCGCTCTTGACTCCATCGAACGTCGTGCTCGTCGGCTTGTAGGTGATGAAGCGCTGTGGGAGACAAGAATGCTCAATTTAGAGCATCGACGGCAAGTGGCTTGTCTCTCAGTATTTTATAAGTTACACTTTGGAGAGTGTGCACTGGAATTACATGATTTAATTCCACCGTCCCCATTCCATCAAAGGACGACCAGACGCCGTGAGGGTTTCCACCCTTATGTAGTTGATATTCCTGAGATTCGTACGAAGCGATTTGCTTCCACATTTATTATACGTACGGCTAAAGTCTGGAATTCACTCCCGGCGTCTATTTTCCCGTCATCATACAACTTGGGAGTGTTCAAGAGTAGAGTGAACAGGCATTTAGCATGTAAGCGCGATCAATCGTCAGCTTCATCGTCACTTACCATCAGGTGAGATCGTGGCTAAGCGCGTATCTGTAAAACATAAAAAAAAGGACGTCAACTAACAAGATGGGAAGATCACATAAAACTTACAGCTGGTCATCACTGGAGATTTTTTTTTTTTTTCGAACTGACTACGCTATTGACCATGGAAGGTCTTAACAGCTTCACCGGACTACTAAGGCGAGCGCTTAAGGCACTCAGCCGATTTTATTTTGACAACTAGCTCAAGGGTGCACGGCACACCTCGGCTTTGGCTGTTGCCTGATAAATGCAATTCGCGACCTATCTGAGCTAACCTAAGCTAAGCTAACTATTCATACATATATGAGTTGATGAAACATCGACGAGGTCAAATATCTCGGTGTTACATTAGATAAACATTTAAATTTCGAGTCACATATAGATAGAGTACGAAACAAAGCCGCTATGGTTTTGGGTCGCCTCCATCCGTTGCTTTGTCATAGGAGTAAGATGTCCCTCAGGCACAAGCTCACTTTGTATAAGACGTGTATTCGTCCCGTGATGACATATAGCAGTCCCGTTTTTGCGCATATGTCGAAAGATAATTTTCATAAGTTGCAGGTTCTTCAAAACCGCGTTTTACGTAAAGTGACCGGTGCCCCGTGGTACGTCCGGAGAGTTGATCTACATAGGGACCTAGAGATGCCTTCTATCTGGGCGTGCGTAAAATCACTTACGATTAGTTATTTTGAAAAAACCGCGAATCATCCTAGTCCGTTAGTGGTATCCGCCGCAAAATACGAACCCGTACCAAACGCTGCGCGTTGTAAAAGACGTCCGCGACATATTTTTACCGACCCTCCCGATGAAATAACGGCAGTGAACGATCAGTACCAGCCTGTCTCTCCAAACAGAGCGTGCTCACGCCCACGCCCGCGTAACCACAGATCACGCCGCCGTGGTCTAGGGATAAATTTCGTTCCCGCATACCAGACTAGGCCCCCCTCGGCAGCAACTCAAGCCTAGGTCCGTTCCCTCATTTAAATTTCGAGTCACATATAGATAGAGTACGAAACAAAGCCGCTATGGTTTTGGGTCGCCTCCATCCGTTGCTTTGTCATAGGAGTAAGATGTCCCTCAGACACAAGCTCACTTTGTATAAGACGTGTATCCGTCCCGTGATGACATACAGCAGTCCCGTTTTTGCGCATATGTCGAAAGATAATTTTCATAAGTTGCAGGTTCTTCAAAACCGCGTTTTACGTAAAGTGACCGGTGCCCCGTGGTACGTCCGGAGAGTTGATCTACATAGGGACCTAGAGATGTGTGCCACAGGGCTCCATACTCGCGCCCTCGCTTTTCAATCTGTTCATCAGTGACCTACCTCGGTCTAAACGGGTCGAGGTAGGTTGCTATGCTGACGATACTGTTATTTACACTTCCAGCTTGCGGTCGGACTTTCTTAGGAAGCGCATCGAAAAGGCCGTTTGCACACTCGGTGAATGGTTTCGTCGATGGCGCATAGAAGTTAATCCTGATAAGAGCGCCGCGATACTCTTCGATCCTTTACGACGTAATAATAGACATTCCGCTTTATCTATGCTATCGAACGCAGGAGGCAATCCGGGACCTCTATCGAGAGGAGGCATCGGAGTAGTGAGATCTGACTTTAAAGTTCGCGAGAGTTTCCAGTACGACAGGTGAGACGGCCGGAGATCCTCCAGAAGTCTGTCCCACCTGTCGCCCCGAATCTCAGAGATACGAGATTTGACTATTTTACGTAACAAGCGTAAACGGTCGCGATTTTCTGCAGACGGGTAAGCGTCGTGAGCTCGAGTCGCGGCGTTCTTTTCCGTAATCAACGCTCTCACGTCGTCGGGGAGTATAAAACGGCGATCATTCGCCGCTTCTACCTCTTTCGAGGTCTCTCTGACGGCGGTCTGGAGATAATCGACCAGGGAATCGATAGCCGAATCCGCGTCGGCTTTAGACACCAACACGTCCGGAATCCTGTCTAAATTGCTAGACGAAGGATTTTCTTTAAAATAACGAGCGAGTTTCGCGTAATCAGCCACCCTAACCGACGGAGGGGTGAAGTCTGAGTTAGATCACTGGAGAAGGGTAGCGCAAGACAGAACCCAATGGAAAATATTAGAGGAGGCCTATGCCAAGAGGCGCACTGAACTCCGCGATATATTATAATAAGAGGAAAAAAAACAATGTATAAAAGTTCAGGGATAAAAGGCTTATTATTATTATATTTTATACCAAGTTATAATTTATGAACTGTCAAGTTTTTATTAATTTTTAACATTAAAATTACAATATTATTACTAAATTGTATTCATCGTTTAGCCCACATCGATGTACTATCTTAGTATATTAAGTTTATGCTTTTAATTTTATCATTACTTCTCAGCTCTTATGGAAGAGCAGATATTTTAATTTAGGAAGGTCTCGTATTTATATTCCCTATATAAATCTGAAAATAACATTCGAAGTTAATAAAGTAGTTTTTCAGTGACGCGCAAACTAACAATATACAAAAACTTTATGATTTTGTTCTACTTACTTCTATTTTGTTACTAGCAATCGGTCAAGACTTCGTCCGCGTTAAATTACAAATTTCTAAGAATATTTATTACTAGTATCTAACATATATTGGGATGGTATAATTTTAAAAAACATTTTAAATTTCTTACAAATAAATAATATAAAAACGTATACATTTCAACGTAACATTTAATAATGCTATTCAACTACATTCTTCGTCAACCTTTAAAACAATTTGAAATTGAAAATTTACATGTATTTATCCTTATGTTGTGTCGATATTATACATGTAATATACACGTACGTATTCATACCTAAAATTTAGTGTTATGTGCGACTATATTAAAGCGGTCGAAAAATTTTGAATGTACTGTAATTTTAGGTAATACGGTAAGGTAGTACGATAGGAAATCCAACGTCAAAAATATATGTACCGCTAAAGCCGGTAGATAAATGAGAAATTCTCGAACAGAAATCTCGTTCTGAGCTCTCTCAAATGATGCGAGAGCGCGCACGGCTGTGGCTGCCTTTTAAACCTAAGTACAGAGACGTTTTCCTACCAAATCGTAAATAAAGCCACTCGGAACCGTTTAGCTGTGCCTAGCCACGTATGGGGATGTCTGGTTCCATTAGATTATGATAGTTTATATTATTTACTCTAGCCAAACTCGGTTCGTTTTCATTTTATGTCATTGCAGGCAAACGAAGAGGTGAGTCACCAGATGTTAAGTGATAACCACCCTCCATAGACACTAACAACGTCAGGAGAGTTGAAAGTGCGTTGCCAGCCTATATTTGGGGGAAAGGGTTGGGAGGGAGGTGAGGAGGGGAGGTGGGCCTTCGGCGTTCTCACTAGCCGAACGAAACGCAACAATCCAAGCACGGTTGCTTCACGTCAGTTTTCTATGAGAGGGTGGTACTACCCTTTTTTTTTTTTTTTTTTAATGTGGGGAAATCCCTTATGGATACACCACCCTCCCGGGGGAGAGGGTGGGTTATGTCCGAGTCGCACGGACTAAAACCCCACGGTGTACGTCTGCCGCTATAGTTGGGGCGGCACGAGATCTCTATAGACTTCATCGTGCCGCCCCAGCGGTTGGCCCAGTAGCGGAAGCGCCGCCGCCGGGCCCCGTCTTGTTAGGAGACAGCCGGGTACACACCGGCCGTCTCCTCCTTCCGCCGGACCTGTGCAAAGGGTGGTACTACCCTGGGCGAGCCGACCCATTCATGCTGAAATCAGTAGTAGCTCAGCGCGGCTCTACTACCTGTACCGGTTCATGAGCGTATATAAGGAGGAACATGTACACTCTTAGGATTTTTGTATACCAACAGAAGATTCTGACTCAATAGATTAAGCCAGTGCAGGGTTAAATATGGTTGATAGACAGGTTGGAGCAAGAGCAAACTTTTCACAAATTAGTATACATTTTAGAGATAACTTCAAATAAAAATCCACTAAAATGCGGATGCCATACATATTCTACTATCATACAAAGTGTATAATTTCATTTATTTTCGTTGAACAATATTTATACATATTCGTGTTTGTACGATACAATGGAAACAAATACAGAACATCTGGTTCAAGTGAACACTTATCAAAAATATATAATATTCACGCTGAGAGACTATAGAGAGCAAAGCTTTGTAGGAAAATCATTGTTCAATAGAGAAAATTTTTGTGTTACAAATATACCCCAATAGTTTATGTACAATAGAAATACATATTACCTCTTTTTATATAATTCATATGTATGTTATGTGTTATGTTAATACCAGAACTATAATACGATAGTAGCGCCAATCTCTCCAGCGTTTGAGATAAATTATTTTAAAAAAATCACAAAATTTCAGTAAAAAGACGTCAATTGTTAACATGGCTAATCTCAAATAGGCATCTCGAGTCCACAAGCTCGCTAGTGCACTGGTGCATAAGTACACCAGTAGTACACTAGTGTAATGGTGCACAAGCACATTAGTGCAATAGTGCACAAATTCACTAGTGCAATGGTACACACACACAGTACAGGTATTCACTTGTAGTGTGTGCCTGTGTGGTGCTTTCGTCTTACAAGTTGATGGTGAGCCAACCAGGGTTCCGTATGTGGAGCTTTGTGGAACAAGTTTATTATTTTCAACCATATTATATTATGATTTTGGCGCCCCTGAAAGTGCCGCCCAAGGCTGGTGCCACAGTTTGACCCCCTCCTCTCCTAGGTGGGGTTATCGACTCTCAATAATAAAGGATTTATCTAAATTATTTGTAAACCCTTTCATCCAAGTTTGATAAAAAAATGTCTCACTAATGAATTTAAAATTTTTGCTCAATAATTACACGGTGCATCATTTTCCTTTTGCTATAACATTGGAAAATCCCTTCTCTGTTATCAATAAAGAAAAATGTTTGCGAATACTAGATAGCCGTTTTGAGGATAACGAAGATTCTAATCAAAAGCAACAAGGTAATAGAGTTCAATTTAGGATAAATCACAAAATTTATAAAATGGAGAGACTAATAACGGAGTTTATTTCGAAAATAAGATTATGTAATCTCATTTACAGGGGATGCTGGGGATAAGCGGCGCCGGGGCATAACACCAATAAAAAGCGTCGTACGCGTCTACAGAGAGCTGTGTCCAATTTATTTTATTGCCTCTTATATAGATGTTTCGCCTTACCCGCGGCCACTCGTAAACATAGCTTCTCATCTCTGATACTCACATTATTATCGTTTGAGATGTGTATTTGTTTATTTTACTCTATTATATTCGCTCGAACAAAGAGGTTGGGTCGAATGATACGATAGACTATTGCAGCAAAAACTCTTATAGTTCGTAGAATAGTTTTACTCTATTAACTTAATTTTAGAATACATTTGATAACTTATATATCTCATTAATATTTTAAATTTACATATGTCAAGCTGCGTGGATGTTTGTTTGTCACTCATTCACGCAAGCGATGATGGTTTAGATGATAGCGTGTTTGGACACCGCGTTGAAGGACGTAGGTTCGTGTCCTAACAACCGAGTCGGAGCTTCTAGTGTAAGAAAACATGATGTAACCATAGCATGGTGGTAGGGCATTTTCGAAGTCCGCCTTACTAGCTAATATCCTCGAGTGGAAGATCTGTGGCCAATTACCGTTGATGTGTTCCTGCAGCTGCACCTGAAAGCCGTTCACCTCCAGTTTTAGCGTGTTTACCATCTTAGATCAGATTGTCATTTAACATCGGACGAGATTGTGTCAAAGGCCTACAAGATGGCCTTCAGAAGGTGATAGAGCCACGTTATTACTGGTTTCAGCATGAATGGGTCGGCTCGCCCGGGGTAGTACCACCCTCTCGCAGAAAACCGACGTGAAGTAACAGTGCTAGCATTGTTGCGTTTCGTTCGCTCAGTGAGAGCGCCGGATGACTAACCCACCTCCCCTCTCCTCACCCCTTCCCCCCCTCCCCCAAACATAAGATGGCAACGCACTTGTGACTTTTCTGGTGTTGCAAGTGTCTATGGACGGTGGTAATCACTTAACATCACATGACCCGCCTGTTCGTTTGGCTCCTATGATATAAAAAAAAGTATTGAAAAAATGCAATACTTTGTATTCCACGAACTACATTCGAGAGCCAATACATCTAGACTTAGTGTACTTTCACCTTAAACCACTAGTCTGTTAAACTCGTGAAGGCTCATCTATCAGGAGAATAGCGTTAATCAGTTCATAAAAAAAATTAAAACCGCCTCATTTAACGTCAAGTAAGAGTGTGGTAAAACACTGCATTTTTTTAAAATCCTGAGTAAACTAATGCCACACGGCAAATCTCTATATACTGGGGGACTGGTTACTCGTTAGCAATACTTTTACAGGATTCTCAGTACTTGATATCTGTACTAAATCAATAAAAAAATAAGTTGTTAATATTTGACCTAATTATCTAGAAAATACAAAAATTATAGTGAATCCTTTACCCGTCTATGTTAAAGCACAGTGTCAATGACCGCCAGGTGTAGTAAAAGTGAAATGAAAGTGAATTCGAAGTCGCCTCCATTGGCAGCAATACAGTCCTTTAAATGTTGAGGCCAGTTCTCAATAGAAGCACGCACACTTTCTGTAGGAAAATTCTTCACTGCCAATCGTACGGATTGTTTTAGGGATTCCAAATTATCATGGCGTTTAGAGCAAGCCGTAATCTCTGAAACTGTCCATAAATCATAATCCATAATCATTAAGATCGGGACTAGACGACGGCCAGTCTTCAGCTCTGATGAAGTCCGAAACGTTCGTTTCCAACCAAGACTGCGTAGGCCGGAGCTTTATTACCCGACGCCGAGTCTTGCTGGAAGGACCATTCTTGGTTATTGAACATGGTGTTGTTAAGGGGTTTCACTACCTTCTCAAGAATGGTATCTTGATACACCTGTGCCGTTGTTTTGATACCTTTCTCACAAAAGTATGGCTCAGTCACTCCTTCATAGCTTATACTCCTTCAAACCATCACTGAACGAGTCCGGATCAAAGGGAGCTGTGGGCGATGTGCAATGCCTCACAGGGGACCTACAGTGCCTAGGGGGAAGCCCTAACACTTCTTTCTTGAACGCCTTACGAAGCATACATACACATTGTTGGAGGGTTTACTTTTTTTCCCTCAATCGAACTGAATCGAATAGTTTAGTTCGTTTCAATTCCGATATACACGTATTCATTGGTGAATCATGCAATTTTCATTGCATAATTCACAAATGCATATATGTATGAATAGCTTAGTATAGCTAGGACAGACGCGTCTTTTTCGGTAACAGCCCAAGCCGAGGTGTGCGTGCACCCTTGTGTATGTTACCCAAAACAAAAATCGGCTGAGTGCCTTAAGCGCTCGCCTTAGTAGTCCGGTGAAGCTGTAAAGACCTTGCCAGGTCAATAGCATAGTCAGTTCGAAAAAAAAAAAAA